>JAHRHZ010000048.1:4269235-4299645 GCA_024137785.1 Ginglymostoma cirratum | reverse complement strand
GCCTAAACCCTTCATCAGAAAAGGGTTTAGGCCCGAAACGTCAAGTTTTCCTGCTCCTATGATGCTGCTTGACCTGCTGTGTTCATCCAGCCCCATGCTTGTTATCTCGGATTCTCCAGCATCTGCAGTACCTTTTATCTCTGAACCAATAACCACTACTCTGTTTCCCTTCACACATACAAATTTGTGTCCATGTTGCTACTCTCTCTTTTATTTCACGAGCTGTAACTTTGCTTACAGATCTATTGTGTAGCACATTATCAAATTAATTTGGCAGTTCACCACATCAACTGCATTACCCTCATCAACCCTTTTTGTTACCTCATCTAAGTATTCAAAAAATTTAGTTAAACATGATTTGCTTTCAACAAATTCATGCTGGATTTCCTTAATTAATCCACATTTGCCAAGTCACTATTGATTTTGTCCCAAATTATCATCTCTACAAGTTTTCCCATCGCTGAGGTAAACATCTCCAATGATAGATTAGCACTTCAAAGCAATATTAGTTCAATCCCAAGTAGCACATACAATTTAATCATCTTAAATATTGGTACTTTACAGTATTATTTGTAATGTTGAATTTAAACTATTAGATAATTCAAAAGATTTTTAGGTAAAAAAATGACTTTAAATTACCATGAGTGGATTATCATGTGTTATTCTAACAAATTTGGAAACATTGTATCGTCAGTCGCTGTCCTTTACTGTGATGTTGGTTTGGATTTAATGGGTTGGAAGGTATGATCACATGGTAAATCCAGCAGGGGAGCTGCCTGTAACCTGCCCTCCTCCACGTAATCCACCACGATTTTACCAGCAATACACACACCCTGGACGAATAAATAAATAATCTCTCCCCGTTAGACATTGCCTGCTATCATCTCCTCACATCCAGCACTATTCTCACCTGTTGCCCTTTTGATCTACCTATCAAACCCTGTAACCTCACATCCCTTTCTTTCCACTGCCACTTGCCCAACCCCCACACTCCATCATTCATTTAAATCCAATTTGCTTCCCCTGACGGAAATAGCCAGAGATTAGTGGCCAAGAGCCCTTTCATTCTCAATCTATCTTCTCTTGAAGAAGGGCCTGTTTCATGACTGGACGGGGTTACAGAGATGAAAATGAAGTGCTAGAATTAGCATTTTGGATCTCAAGAATTAACTGTGTAGTTCAATCTGAGCTGGACAAGATGGGAGAGAGAATTCAGAGGTGAAGTCTGGAGAATGGGAGCATTGGGGTAACTAATGATAGTGGAGACAAGAGGATGAGATAACACCTTAGTAGCAGATGGGTTCAGGTCGGGGCAAGGATGGACAATGTTACAGATCAAAAAGTTAATAGGACATGATTACAGTGGAGGGGATCTGAGTTCAGAAATTTAGTTCAGGGTCAAAAATGGTGCAATGAGTGATGAATGAGACAGTAAAATGAAAGCATAATACTGTCAATACTGGAGGTCTGAAATAAAAATGATAAATGCTGAAGAAATTCAGTAGGTCTGGTAGCAGCTGTGGAGAGGGAAACAAGGTTAATATTTTGAGTCTAATATGACTCTTCTTTGGAACCCCTATATCATATACCATATGAGAGTACATTACTTGCACTAAGGAAAAGAGATAACAGTACTAATTTTCCTAATTAATGAGAGAAAAAATATTATAGCTAAACTAAAAATCCATACTGGGTGACAGTCTAATGATACAGGAGCAGGACAGGTTTGCTGGAGGTGATAAAGAGTCCGTGTACATTTTTTTTCTATTCATTTGTGGGATATGGGAGTCACTAGCTGGCCAGCATTTATTACCCATCCCTAGTTGCCTTTTTGAAGGTGGTGGTGAGCTGCCTTCTTGAACCGCTGCAGTCCACCTGCTGTAGGTTGACCCACAATGCCCTTAAGGAGGGAATTACAGGATTATGACCCAGCGACAGTGAAGGAACGGTGATATATTTCCAAGTCAGGATGGTGAGTGGCTTGGAGGGTAACTTGGAGGTGGTGGTGTTCCCAAATGTCTGCTGTCCTTGTCCTTCTAGATGGAGCTGGTCGTGGGTTGGGAAGGTGCTGTCTGAGGATCTTTGGTGAATTTCTGCAGTGCATCTTGTATATAATACACACTGCTGATACGGAGTGTTGGAGGTGGAGGAAGTGGATGCTTGTGGATGTGGTGCCAATCAAGCAGGTTGCTTTGTTCTGGATGGTGTCAAGCTTCTTGAGTGTTGTTGGGGCTGCAATCATCCAGCCAAGTGGGGAGCATTCCACCACACTCCTGACTTGTGCCTTGTAGATGGTGGACAGGCTTTGAGGAGTTAGGAGGTGAGTTACTCACCGCAGTATTCCTAGCTTCTGGCCTGCACTTGTAGTCACTATGTTTATGTGGTGAGTCCAATTGAGCTTCTGGTCATTGATAACCCAGGATGTTGATAGTGGGGAAATCAGTGATGGTAACACCATTGAATGTCAAAGGGTGGTGGTTAGATTATCTCTTATTGGTGATGGTCATAGCCTGGCATTTGTGTGGCATGAACGTCACTTGCCACTTGTCAGCCCAAGCTTGGATATTGTCCAGATCTTGTTGCATGTGAACATGGATTGCTTCAGTGTCTGAGCAGTCACGAATGGTGCTGAACGTTGTGCAATCATCAGCGAACATCCCACTTCTAACCTTATGATTGAGGGAAGGTCATTGATGAAACAGCTGAAGATGGTTGGGCCGAGGGCATTACCCTGAGGAACTCCTGCAGAGATGTCCTGGAGCTGAGATGATTGACCTCCAACAACAACGGCCATCTTCCTACGTGTCAGGTATGACTCCAACGACTGGAGAATTTGCCCCCGATACCCATCGATTTTGCTAGGGCTCCTTGATGCCACACTCAGTAAATGCAGCCTTGATATCAAAGGCTGTCATTATATAGATGAAGTTATTATGGAGACAAGAAAGAGGCGGTAGCTTCGGGAAACTTCACAAGGTACTGTTATAAGAGTGCTGAAGTGGAGCCATTGTCCAAGATATGATCAGAAAAGGAAGAAGGTAACCAAGTAAGGGATGCCCTACTAAGCCGTACAATTTAGCAGCAATATTGAAGTTACGATCCCTATTGAGACCAGTAAGTTTTTCTGTAAACAACAGACTAAAAGAGTTATGGACGAAATACTGGTTTTGTGGATGGCTCCTATAAACTACAGAACAAGATATTCTGCTTTACCTTTTCACACGACTAAAGAACCTGCTTGAAAACAAAAAACGCTGGAGATCACAGCGAGTCAGGTGGCACCCATGGAGAGAAAACAAGCTAATGTTTCAAGTCTAGATAACTCTTCATAAGAGCTGAAGTGAACTTCACACCTATTCTTTACACTACCACTTAAGTAGTCATTCGAATTTCCTGATCCACGACCAAAGCAATTCTTAGCTTCTGAAGGCATAATTCCACTCTGTTCTGATCCCAGCCTGTTAACTTTAATTTCATAACTTTAACCTCAATGAGGGTTTTGAATGGAGGTTTTCACTCTGGCACAAGAGCTTTTCAACGTAAGTAGGACCTCTTTCCCGCATTACTGTGTGGTGAACCACAGAAACCCTGGCCTCTAGATGCTCTCACATTCCCAAAGCCTGGCAGATTAACTTGTCTGTGACATTCAGTGATACTTTAGAAAAGTCTGCAATCTAATTCTTCAATGGTTTCTGAAGGACACTGCTCCTCTCAAAGCCATCTCTATGGCATTGTGCATCACACAACTTTGTATCCAAGAAGAAATATTGATTAACTATTAGAGTCATAGAGTCATTGAACTGTGCAGCATGGAAACAGATCCTTTGGTCTAACTTGTCCATGCTGACCAGATATGCTAAATTAATCTGGTCCCATTTGCCAGCAGTTGACCCTTATCCCTCTAAACCCTTCCTGTTCGTACACCCATCCAGATGTCTTTTAAATGCTGTGATTGTACAAGCCTCCACCACTTCCTCTGGCAGCTCATTCCATACACCCTCTGTGTGAAAACATTATCCCTTAGGTCCCTTGTAAATCTTGCCCCTCTCACCTTAAACCTGTGCCCTCTAGGTTTGGACTCCCCTATCCTGGGAAAAAGACCTTGGCTTTTCACCCTATCCATGCCCCTCATGATTTTATAAACCCCTCAGCCAAAGAAAATAGCCCCAGCCTATTCAGCCTCTCCCCATGGCTCAAACCCTCCAAACCTGGCAACATCCTTGTAAATCTTTTCTGAATCCTTTCAAATTTCACAACATCTTTCCTATAGCAGGGACACCCGAATTGAACGCGGTATTCCAGAAGAGTCCTAACCAATATCCTGTACGGTTGCAACATGACCTCCCAACTCCTATGCTCAATGCACTGACCAATAAAGGCAAGCATACCAAACTCCTCCTTCACTGTCCTATCTACCTGCGACTCCTACGAACCTGCCCTCCAAGGTCTCTTTGTTCAGCAACACTCCCCAGGACCTTACCATTAATTGCATAAGTCCTGCCCTGTTTTGCCTTTCCAAACTACAGCACCTCACATTTATCTAAATTAAACTCCATCTGCCACTCCTCGGATTATTGGCCCATCTGATCAAGGTCCCGTTGTACTCTGAGGTAACCTCTTTCGCTGTCCACTACACCACCAAGTTTGGTGCCATCTGCAAAATTTCAAACCATACCTCCCATGTTCACAGCCAAATCATTTATATAAATGATGAAAAGCAGTAGACTCAGCATCGATGCTTGTGGCACACAGCTAGTCACAGGCCTCCAGTCTGAAAAGCAACTCTTCACCATCACTCTCTGTCTCCTACCTTCGAGCCAGTTCTGTATCCAAATGGCTAGTTCTGCCCATATTCTGATCTAACCTTGTTAACCAGTCTACCACGAGGAACCTTGTTGAATGCCTTACTGAAGTCCATATAGATCACATCCACCGCTCTGCCCTCATCAATCCTCTTTGTTAGATACCAACTCTATTCATCTTGGAAATATATGAGCAAGTTAAAGTATAACCATGTAGAAAACCTGATATTATTAACACTTTCCTTGAACTTTGGAGATTAAAAGTCTATGTGTGACGACACAAAGATGGGTAGGAAAGTGAGTTATGAAAAGTGCTTAAGGAGTCTACAAAGGGATATTCATAGATTAAGTGAGGGGACAAAGATCTGGCAGTACAATATAGGAAAATGAAATTGTCCATTTTGGCAGAAATGATTTTAAAAAGCATACTATCTCAAATGGTGAGAGGTTGCAGAGCTCTGAGCTGCAGAAAGATCTGGGTGTCCCAGTGCATGATTGCAGAAGGTGAGTTGGCAACCACATCAACTAATCAGCTAATAGAATGTTAAGTTTTATTGCAAAGGAAATTGAATGTAAAGTTGGCATTTCAGGTAAGGACCCTTCTTCAGAAATGGGGAGGGGGAAAGGAGCTGGGAAATAAAGAGAGAGAGGAGGGGTGGGGCTGGGGAAGGGTAGGTGGAATGGTGATAGGTGAGTGCAGGTACGGAGTGGTGGGTATTGGTCAGTGGTATGGGTGGGGTTCAGGACCCTTCTTCAGAAATAGGGAGGGGGAAGAGAGCTGGGAAATAAATAGTCAACTTTCTGCTCCTCTGATGCTGCCTGTCCTACTGTGTTCTTCCAGCTCCACACTGTGTTGTCTCTGACTTCAGCATCTGCAGTTCTTGCTAACTCCAATTGAATGTAAAGGTTGGAAGGTTACACTGCAGGTATACAGGGCATTGTATCTGGAGTACTGTGAACATTACAGGTCACCATACTTATTGAAAGATGAAAATTGCATGGGAAGCAGTTCACAGAATGTTTATTTGACTTATACCTGAAATGAACAGATTGCTTTATGAGAAGTGACTGGACTGGCTAGGCCTCTAGCGTTTAGAAGATTCAGAGATGACATAATTGAAGCATACAAGATCCTAAGGGGACTCGATTGGATGGACATTGAAAGGATGTTTCCTTTTGCACTAGAATCTAGAACTAGGGGTCATTGTTTAAAAACAAGGTGTCATCCATTTAAAACAGATGAGGATTTTTTTTTTCTCTCAGAGGACTGAGAGTCTTTGGAACTCCCTTCCTCACATGCAATGGATACAGAATCTTTAAATATTTGATTTAATCTTTGATTACCAAGACAATGAAAGTTATCAGGAACATGCAGGAATGTAGAGTTGAGGTTAAAATCAGATCACCCATGACCTTACTAAATGGTGCAGCAGGCTAGAAATGCAGAGTAGCCTACTCTTGTTACTTGTTCATATGTATTTATTGTCAGCAGAGATGCTTCTGCCATTGCCTACCAGTATAACAAGCTGCACACCTCTCTGTTTCCCTGCTCCCCCCACTTTAAAACCGTAACCAACAAATTCCTTGGATTTCCATCAGCAGAATTCAGAATAGGTCACATAACCCTATTAATTTCTCCCCGTTATTCAAATCATAACTAGCTTATGCATGGGTTTCGACCAGGTGGTCCGGTTTCCTCCCATGGTCCAAAAATGTGCAGGTTAGGGTGGATTAGCCATTGGAAATGCAGGACTTTAGGGTTGAGGGCATGGGTCTGAGTGGGATGCTGTTCAGAGGGTCAGTGTAGACTTGATGGACAAAATGGTCTGCTTCCACACTGTCAGGATTCTGTAATACTTATGAAAGCCCTGCATTTGTAATAATGTAGAGTTTGGTTGACCATGCTGGAGGTTGCGAAGTAGTTGAGGAGTACAAATGAAAGTAATACAGCAAGATCATGGTCAAACAGGATAACATCTCTGCCTGCCTATCCCAGGGTGCCAAACTTAGCTCAATTTATATGCGATTGTTCCCACTATTGTTAGAATCCCTACAGTGTGGAGATGGTCCCTCGGCCCAACAAGTCCACACCGACCCTCAGAGCATCCCACCCAGACCCATCCCCCTATAACCCACCTAATCTACACATCCCTGGACACTATGGGCAATTTAGCATGGCCATTCCACCTAAGCTGCACATCTTTGGAATGTGGGAGGAAACCGAAGCACCTGGAGGAAAACAACACAGACACAGGGAGAATGTACAAACTCCACACAGACAGTTGCCCGAGGGTGGAATTGAACCCAGGCCCCTGGTGCTGTGAGGCAGCAGTGTTATCTTTATTTGCATCGCCTTTGGCATGTAAGGCAGAAGTTACTCTGGCTCCCACGATTTGCTCTGAATTCAACACCATAACCAACCCTTCTAAATAATTTACTTTCATACAACAAAGAAAAATAAAAAGTGCTGTAGAAATTCAGCAGGTACAGTAGCTTCTGTGGAGAGAGTTAGCATTTCAAGTCAAACATGACTCTTTTAGAGGCTTCTCTTCTTCCCGATAAGCTCTCATCAATATTCATGACCACGCACCTAACTTTGCCAGCATCCACGACGTCTCTACCCTGCAATCTTAGTCACTAGTGAATACTTCTATCAATTAATTATATCCCTACCACCCAAGATGCTTACCCTCTTTCCATACAACTTTCTTCTGCATTGACTCATGGAGAAAGTTCTCTGCCAAGCCACAGATGACTGCCTTTCAAATGTCTAGATTTTGACACTCAACATGGCACAATACCTCTGCAGCTGTAGATATGTTCACGAAACTCCTCAGCTCCATGCTTTGCATTAAAAACACACACATTTGAGTGTTGCTCAATGCCAGTGTGGTTTTTAATGTTTGAAAATAGCTTAGAAAATAGTCATGAGTTTTCAATCAGCAGAATCTGAAAGATAGAACCATCAGACACCAATGATTGCTTCAATTCCCTCACTTAAAGCTATCTTACTCTAAAAACTTAACTTTCTGACTTCAAACAAGCTGTTTTTGCACTCAGGATGATGACAATTCTATCTGGCATGACATTCCTTATTCCACATGATCTATCAGTAAAAGTGCTTCTTCCTATAGATACAAAATAAACTACTTATCCTCAAACAGTATGTTAAAACATTATTTATAACAACAGCAACATTTAACAGTAAAGAACACTGAATGTGGATTAATGGGTAGACCCATCGGATGAGCTTAGCTTTCTATCTTTATCTGGGTAATGTCACACTGCAACATTTCAGATATGTAGCTGAGTTATACCTAAAATCATGAATATATTTGTGCAGTATTGATAGTTCTAAGTACACAACAATGTGAAGCAAAAAAAGATGTGGAGTTATTTGAAGCAGGTGATTAAAAACAAGGAGTAGTAGTTACTCAATATATTAGTGTGACTTAAAGATTGCAGCAAATAGAGAGTATGAATAAATGGGTTTTTTGGGGATGGCTGGCTGTAACTAAGACAGTGCCAAAGGCTCAGTGTTTCAACTTAAGCTATGTGGAACTTAGATTAGGCTTGCTCCACAGGCAGTCTTTCAAGAGCTCCTGAGTGGTCTGGGAGGCCATTGTGCAAAATGTATGTAAATGCAACTCAAGATTTTGCAAGTTGCTGCACTGACTATCTAATATTTAATAAGTTTGCAGATGGCACCAAAATTGGTGATCTAGTGGACGGCGAAGAAGATTATCTCAGTGTACAGATGGGCTGATGGGCAGCAGGTGCAGTTTAATTTAGATAAATGCGAGGTGTTGCAATTTGGTGAGGCAAATGAGGGCATGACTTATACAGTTAATGATAGAACTCTGGGAGTGTTGCTGAACAAGGGACCTAGGGTTGCAGGTGCACAGTTCCTTGAAGGCGGAGTCGCAGGCAGACAGGGTGGTGAAGAAGGCAATTGACGTGCTTGCCTTCATTGGTTTGTCCATTGAGTATAGGAGTTGGAATGTCATGTTGTGACTGTACAGGACATTGGTTAGGCCACTTTCGGAATATTGTGTTGAATTCTGGTCTCCTTGCTGAAGGAAGGATGTTGTTCAACTTGAAAGGGTTCAGAAAAAAATTTACAAGGATGTTACTGGGATTAGAGGGTTTGAGCTATCGGGAGAGGTTGAAAAGGCTGGGGCTTTTTTCCCTGGGATATCAGAGGCTGAGGGTGGCCTTATAGTGGTTTATAAAATCATGAGGACATGGATAGGGTAAATAGAAAGGTCTTTTCCTGGGTACAAAATTTAAAAGACATCTGAATGGGCACATGAATAGGAAGGGTTTAGAGGGGTATGGGCCAATGTTGGCAAATGGGACTAGATCAGTTTAGAATATCTGGTCGACACGGACAAGTTGGAACAAAGGATCTGTTCCAATCTGTATGACTCCATGACTTTAGGTCACTTTTTTCTCCCTTTAGCTCTGCTTCTTAACCAACAAGAGTTGAAAAGGCTTACACTAGTAAACGCTGCTGCTTGCCATATTTGAATGGTACTTTTTAAAGAACAAAGAACATAAGTACAGGAACAGGCCCTTCGGCCCTCTAAGCCTTCACTGACATGCTGCCCGTCACAACTAAAACCCCTACCCTTCCAGGAACCATACCCCTCTATTCCCATCCTATTCATGCACTTGTCAAGATGCCCTTTAAAAGCCACTGTAGTATCTGCTTCCACTACCTCCCCCGGCAGCGAGTTCCAGGCACCCACCACCCTCTGTGTAAAAAACCTTGCCCCTCACACCTTAAACCTGTGCCCCAAGTAACTCTTCCACCCTGGGAAAAAAAAGCTCCTGACTATCCATTCTGTCCATGCTCTTCACAATCTTGTAGACCTCTATCAGGTCATCCCTATACCTCCGTCGTTCCAGTGAGAACAACTCAAGTTTGTCTAACATCTTCTCATTGCTAATGCCCTCCAGACCAGGCAACATCTTGGTAAATCTTTTCTATACCCTCTCCAAAGCCACCTCTTCCTTCTGGTAGCGTGGTGACCAGAATTGAACACAATATTCCAAATGCGGCCTAACTAACGTTCTATAAAGTTGCAACATTACCTGCCAATTTTTCGACTTAATGCCCCGGCCGATGAAGACAAGCATGCCATATGCCTTGTTGACTACCTTCTCCACCTGTGTTGCCATTTTCAGTGACCTGTGTAGCTGTACACCCAGATCCCTCTGCTTAACAGTACTCTTAAGGATTCTGCCATTTATCGTATATTTTCCATTTGGTTTAGACCTCACATTTTACCGGATTCAACTCCATCTGCCATCTCTCTGCCAAAGTCACGACCGATCTATATCCTGCTGTATCCTCTGATGGTCCTCATTGCTATCCGCAATTCCACCATTTGTGGTATTTGTGTCATCTGCAAACGTACTAATCAAGCCACTTACATTTTCCTCCAAATCATTTATATATATTACAAATAGCAAAGGCCCCAACACTGATCCCTGAGGAACGCCACTAGTCACAGCCCTCCATTCAGAAGCACACTCTTCCACTGCTACCCTCTGTCTTCTATGACCGAGCCAGTTTTTATCCATCTTGCAAGCTCACCTCTGACCCCGTGCGATTTTACCTTCTGTATCAGCCATGATCTTTTCAAAGGCCTTACTGAAGTCCATGCAGACAACATCCACTGCCCTACCCTCATCGATCATCTTCATCACTTCCTCAAAAAACACAACCAAGTTAGTGAGACACAACTTCCCCTTCACAAAACCATGTTCCCTCTCACTAACACGCCCACTTATTGCCAAGTGGGAGTAAATCCTGTTTTGAAGAATCTTCTCCAATAATTTCCTTATCACTGACGTAAGCCTCACCGGCCTGTAATTAGCTAGATTATGCGTGCCACTCTTCTTAAAGGAACAACACTGGCTTCTCTCCAATCTTCTGCGACCTCCCCTGTAGCTAGTCAGGATACAAAGATTTCCCTCAAGGCCCCAGCAATTACCTCCCTTGCCTCTCTCATTATTCTGGGGTATAACCCTTCAGGCCCTGAGGACTTGTCTACCTTATTCTTTTTCAAGACCCCTAATACCTCCTCCCTTTTGATCTCAACACGACCCAAACTATCTACACACCCTTCCCCAGACTCATCATCCACCAAGTCCTTCTCTATGGTGAATACTGATGCAAAGTACTCATTTAATACCTCGCCCATTTCCTCTGGCTCCTCACATAAATTGCCTTCCCTGTCCTTGAGTGGGCCAACTCTCTCCCTGGCTACCCTCTTGTTCTTTATATATGTATAAAAAGCCTTGGGATTTTCCTTAATCCTGTTGGCCAATGACGTTTCATGACCCCTTTTAGCCATCCTAACTCCTTGCTTAAGTTTCTTTCGAGTTTCCTTGTTTTCCACTCTTGCTTCATGTATTCCCAGCCTCCTAGCCTTGGCAAATTCTCCCTTTTTCTTTTTGACTAGGCTCACAATATCTCTCTTTATCCAAGGTCCCCTAAACTTGCCATACTTATCCTCCATTCTTACAGGAATGTGCTGGTCCTGAGTTCCCATCAATTTACTCTTGAAAGCCTCCCACATACCAGATGCTGATTTGCCCTCAAACATCTACCTCCAATCTACATTCTTCAGTTCCTGCCTAACGTGTTCTATTTAGCCTTCTCTCAACTTAGCACCTTCACCTGACAACTACACTTATCTTTATCCATCAGTACCTTAAAGCTTACTGAACTATGATCACTGTTCCCAAGCTGCTCCCCTACTAAGACGTCGACCTCCTGGCCAGGCTCATTCCCCAATACTAGGTCCAGTACGGTCCCTTTCCTCATTAGACTATCTACGTACTGTTTCATGAAGCCCTCCTGGATGCTCCTTACAAACTCTGCCCTATTCAAGCCCTAAGCACTAAGTGAGTCCCAGTCAATATATGGGAAGTAAAAATCGCCCACAACAACAACCCTGTTACTTTTACATCTTGCCAAAATATGCCTACACATCTGTTCTTCTATCTCCCGCTGGCTGTTGGGAGGAACACCAAGCATTGTGATTACACACTTCCCGTTCCTGAGTTCTACCCATATTGCCTCGTTGTATGAGCCATCTGACGTGTCCTCTCGCAGTACAGCTTTGATATTCTCCTTAACAAGTAGTGCTACAGCCCCACCCCTTTTATATCCCCCTCTATCCCACCTGAAACACCTGTATCCTGTTTCGTTAAGCTCCCAATCCTGTCTCTCCCTTAACCAAGTCTCTGTAATAGCAACAACATCACAGTTCCAAGTACTATTCCAAGCTCTAAGTTCATCTGCCTTACCTATTACACTTCTGGCATTGAAACAGATGCACTTCAGTCTACCAGACCCGCTTTGATCAGCAACACACCCTGCCTGCTCTTCCTCTGAGTCTTACTGGCCCTATTCTCTAGTTCCCTTTCAGTCAATTCACCTTTGCTTTGGTTCCCACTCCCCTGCCAAGCTGGTTTAAATCCTCCCAAGTGACACCAGCAAACCACCCAGCCAGAATATATGTGTCCCTCCAGTTTAGATGCAACCTGTCCTTCTTGAACAGGTCGCACCTTCCCCAGAAGAGATCCCAATGGTCCAGATATCTGAAACCCTCCCTCCTACACCATCTGTTTAGCCATGTTTTAGTTAATGATTCATTTAAATTATCAATACATTGTTTTGAAATTGTGTCCCTCTCCCAACCCCACACCCCAGCCTGAAATTCATGTTTACTGTTGTGACAATTCTTATCTTTCAGAAATTTGCTCCCGGCCCTCCATGTGATAGAAAAACAGAAACGCGCACCCTTACAGCACGTGAAAAATTTGGACAACCCTGATGTATACCAATGACTAATTTGAGAAGAACAAACGTAATGTATTCAAGTTTGCTGGCAACGAAAAGCCAGGAAGGAAAGTAGGCTTTGAGGAAGATACAAAAAGATATAGACTGATTAAACAAGAAGGAATCTGCAATGCAATGTGAAGAATTATGGAGATATACACTTTAAGTTGGGAAAATGGAAAATTAATTTCAAAAAACGTGAGAGACAAGTCGGTATTCAGAGGGATTTGAGGTTTTCTGTACATAAAGTTACATAAAGTTGAAGTGTAGGTTCAACAGCAATTATGAGTAGAAAAATAAGAATACCTTGCTGCAATTGTATAGGGTTTGACTGAGACCACACCTGGAGTACTTGGTACACTTTTGTGCTCCATGCTTCACAAAAGACATACTTACTTTAAATGGGGTGCAACAAATGTTCATTCCTGGGATGAAACAGCTATCCTATAAGAAGAGATGGAATGGGCCTATGTTCTCTGGTGTTTAGAATAGTGAGAATTATCTCATTAAAACATACAAGTTCTTCAAGGCATGGTAGACACAGATAGGCTGCTTTTCTTCAATTGACAGTCTAGAACTAGGGGTGATGGTCTCAGAATAAGGGCATGGCTATTTAGGACTGAGCATACGAGAAATGTCTTTATTCAATTGTGAATCTTTTGAGTTCACTACCTTAGACAGCTCAGGACACTCAGTCATTTTGTATGATCAAGACTGAAACAGATAGCATTTTGAGCACTCAGGAGGATGCGATGGTGAAGCAATGTCAAAATGTAGCCATGTCCTCGTTAAACGTAGAAACAGGCTCAAGCTTGTACTTGTACTTCTTATTATCTTTAGGTTACACTGACATAAAGTCAACATTGTTGCAATTGCTCCTTTCCATGGTTCTAAAGGCTTACCATTATATCCCCATAATATTCATGTTATAATGTCTAGTATTTTTTTTTAAATGAATGCCTATCGGTAAATTGCCTTGAGAAGGTGGTGAGCCTTCTTCTCGAATAACTACAGTTCATGTGAGATAACAAGAACTGCAGATGCTGGAGTCAGAAATAACAAAGTATGAAGCTGGAGAATAAGGGTCCCGACCTGAAACATCAGCTTTCCTGTTCTTCCTGATGCTGCCTGGCCTGCTGTGTTCCTACAGTTCATATGAGTTTGGTGAGATGATGGCATAATGGTAATGTGACTGGACATGTAATCCAGAAATTCAGGCAAATGGATTAAAATACCACTGTGGCAGACAGTGGAATTTAAATTCAATTAATAAAAAAATGCAGAAATGAAAGCTGGTTGAAGTATGGTGACCATATAACTATCACCAAATGAGCTTCTGCTTCAATGGTGTGCTTTTAGGGAAGGAAATCTGCCATCCTCACCTGGTCTGGCCTACACGTGATTCCAGACCGATAGCAATGTGTTTGATTCTTAGCTGTCATCTGAATGACTGAATAAATTTATACAGTTAGAGGGCAATAAGCAATGGGTAATAAACTGGCACTCACGCTCCATGAAAGAATTTAAAGAAAGGGACACCCTGCTGTTAGGGAGGGAATCTGATCCAGCGACGGTAAAGAAATTATGAAATAATTCTAAGTAGGGAAGTTGTGTGGCCTGAAGTGGAATTTGGAGTGGTGGTGCTCCCATGCATCAACTGCCTTGGTCCTTCCAAATGATAGAGGTCAAGGGTTTGTAAGGTGCCGTCAAAGGTGCTACCTTTTGAGTTGTTGCAGTCCAACTTGAAGATGGAAAACACAGAATCTACTGTGAGTCAGTAAGGCACAGGTGATTGCTTAAGGTGGTGGATGGGGTGCCAACGTTGATTTGTCCTGGATGATGTCGAACTTCATCAATGTTGTTGGAACGGCAGTCATCCAGGCAAATGAATCCATTACACCCTCATTTGTGCTTTGTAGATGGTGGACACGTGTTGGGGAGACAGGAGGTGAGTTACTCGCCACAGAATTCCCAGCCTCAGAACTGCTCTTGTTGCCACAATATTTATATGGCTGGTCCAGTTCACTTTCTAATCAGTGCTAACGCCCAGGGTTGTGATAATGAGGGATTCAACAAATGTCAAATGGAGATAGAAATGTAGAAAATAGAAGCAGGAGTAGGCTATTCAGCCCTTTGAGCCTGGTCTGCCATTCAATATGATCATGTCAGATCATCCAGTTCAATACCCTGTTCCTACTTTCTCCCCATACTCTTTGATCCTTTTAGCCCGAAGACTACATCCATCTCCTTGAAAACATTCAATATTTTGGCCCAAACCATTTTCTGTGGTAGAGAATTCCACGGGCTCACCATCCTCTATGTAAAGAAATTTATCCTCGTCTCAGTCTTAAATGGTCAATCATTTCCTTAAACTGTGACACCTGGTTCTGGACTTCACAGTCACTGGGAGCATTCAGATAGAGTGATTCTCTCCTGTTGAATACAATGATTATCTGGCGCTTGTATGGTGCAAAGTTACTTGCCAATGATCAGCCCAAGACTGAATACTGTCCAGATCCCATTACAGTTGGTCCTGAACTGCTTCAGTGTTTGCAGAACTATGAATGGTACCGAACATTTCAATCATCAGCAAAGATCCGCATTGCTGACCTTGTAATGGAGGGAAAATCATTGATGAAACAGTTGAAGATCATTAGGTCTTTGACAGTCTGTTACTTATTACCAAAGAATCTAAAAAGCAAATGTAAATCAAAGCAAATATTTACTGTTAACAATGTCAGAGGGAACTATAAAGATTAGTTTAAAGCACAATCCTTAATAAGTGTAATCATAAAATGTCCCTACTTGTACTGGGTATCCATCATATTCAAGGCGCAACTGTGGATCCAAGTATAAGACCTGCCAACAACTTAGGAATGAGAGCTCATCTACCAAATTCACGAGCTGCATCCGGGATTTTTTGGCAAACTTCACAAATAACTTGGCATCACTCGTCAGGTACAGCTGCAAAAGAAAAACATTTTTTTTTTATTAGGACAACATTCAATATTGGATTCTGTTAATTCATACAGGCATATATCAAATTGTTAAAACAATACAGTTATATTTTGGAAGCTGATCATAAATCTACTACAAATCATGAATTACATCTACCTGCCCAGCGACCCCTTCCAGTGTTCTGAGGGCAAAGCTCTGTCCATATCTGAGAGGTTCACCAACACAACTGCCATCAATACTAACAAAAAGAAATGATTAGCATGAGTGTGCAAAATGTAGATATTGTGCAAAATACTTTTAAAAGTCAATTATAGTATAACGTTCCTATGTATTCCAGCACACTTCTGACTGGCATTACATAACCATTGCCTGTAAATATAGGGTCAACCAAAACTCTGCTGTATCTCTGATGCATCTCAGATTTTAATCACTTCAGTGCTAACGTCTTCAGATGCCAAGACCCTAAACTCTACATTTCCCTCCCTAAATCATTCTGCCTGTCTACTTTTTGTTCCCTCCTTTAAGGTGTTCCTTCTTTAATCATGCTTTTGGTCATCTCCCTTAACATTTCATTAGGTAGCTTGATATCAGATTTTGTCTAGTTTTGTTCCTGTGGAGAGCATTGGGATGTTTAACAATTTTAAACGCTCCATATTAGCGGTGGATTTTACTGTCACATATACTCAAGTACAAAAGTACATGAACACAGTGAAAAGTGTACAATGTCGCCATTCCCAGCACCACCTGAGGTATAAAGGTACCTAGGTACAAGTAGAAAAATAAAGAAACTAAGTTAAAAGTTAAACAGTCTGTTTTAAGTGGTTAGCCATGCTGGGCTCACACTCCCTATAAGGGCTCGATCTCCTCCATTTTGGCCCGTTTTCTGAGAGACCTTGGACTCCCTGCTCTCATCACCACTGCTCTTTATCAATTAGTTTAGGATTATTTTTTAAAGCTATTACAAACTAAGCTACCTGATTATATAATTGAGAACGTTTCTGCTATTTTGTTCTAATTTAAAAAAATATATAAAGCGCTTTTAATGGACTGATTGATACCGGCCACACATTAAAGTTCATCAATGACTGTTGCAATCGAGAAAAGTATGTGTCCTGTCACACAGTAGAATATTAACATGTTTAATATATACATTATCAGCTAAAGAAAGTGAACCAAAGAGGGAGAAACTAACACATTTACAAAATACTTGTATTCTCAGAATCCGTTATGTCATGTTACACTCTTCCAACCAGCATTATTCTGTCCAAAGATCAATAATGGGGATGATGTAAGTGCTGTCCAAAATCTCTATATGTATCAATGGGAGTATATTTGATACACATTCAAGGCATGTAGACAAGCATTTATTGTCTAATTGCCCTTGAGAAGTTGGTGAGCCACCTTCTTGAACTGTTGCAATCCGTGTAATAGTCAAAGACTGAACTCCACTTGCCTTCCAAAGCTTATAAAAAAGTCTGGGTAAAATGCATTGGATTCAACCTGGTTTGCTTGGCAGAAAAACTAGGACCGATTGTATCCTATATTTCTTAAATTAAGTAAATGAAAGGGAAAAGATTGACCGCTAATAAAACAGTAATTTTTAATATCAAAAAACATTAATTCAGAAGAAACACTCATCAACCAAATTAAAAACCAATCTTCTTACCTTGTAACAACAAAAGTATTTCTAATAGTGGGGCTTAAGTCCAGGCTGGCACTCACTTCACATGGTGAATCGACCTTTGTACTTGTCAGGAATCTACTTTGATCAACATTCATATTCAATGCCATGGGACGACGAAGTGGATGGATGCTGGCTGCATGTTTGGTTTCAGTACCAGGATTAATAAGTAACACTGCATCACCAAAATGAACGTGTCCATCACTGCTTTTGGCAAGCTCAGTCTAGATAAGTTGGGAGAAACCAATTTGTTACATTTTAAGCAATATTGTCTAATATAGGACAAATCTAAAGTAACGATTATATGTCACATGATGCTATGAATTGCAGAAGTTCAGCTTTTCATCACATTATAAATTTCATGGGTCATTTTATTCACGCCAAAACCTTTAATTCTCTGATTGCGGTAGTAATTTAGAAAGTAATGACTCAATTGATTGATTGATTGATTGGTTTATTGTTATGAGTACCGAAGTACAAGAGTACAGGCAAATCACAAGCACACTGATGCTATAGGTGGGAGATACTGTTCATTGTGAAGGATTAATGACTGTAGCAAGTTTATTTAATCATATAATTTGCAGTCACTTATCACTTAATTTTACCACAGCATACATTTACTTTTAGGCTGTATAAACCAGAAAATTATGCCATAAAGAGACATAATGAATTTAGATGGGCTTCAGATTGGTTTCACAGGTCGGCGCAACATCGAGGGCTGAAGGGCCTGTACTGCGCTGTAATGTTCTGTGTTCTATGTTCTATGAATAAGTAATCAGTCTTCCATGACATCACTCTCAGATAATCTTGTGTGTGGAACCTAATAGTACTGAAGACTTGTGCTCCAGGATTTGTCACTTCCCTAGCCAAGTTCTTCCAGTACAGTTACAACACTGGCATCTACCCAACAGTGTGGAAAATTGCCCAGGTATGTCCTGTACATAAAAAGCAGGACAAATCCAACCCAGCCAATTACTGCCCCAACCATCTTCTCTCACTCATCAATAAAGTGAGTGTCATCAATAGTGCTGTCAAGCAGCACCTGCTCAGTGACGCCCAGTTTGGGTTCCGCCAGGGCCACTCGGCTCCTGACCTCATTACAGCCTCGGTTCAAACATGGACAAAAGAGCTTAATTCCAGAGGTGAGGTGTGAGTGACAGCCCTTGACATCAAGACTGCATTTGACTGAGTGTGGCATCAAAGATCCCTGGAAAAACTGGAATCAAGGGCAAACTCTCCAATGTTTGGAGTCATACCTGGCACATAGGAAGATGGTCGTGGTTTTTGGAGGTCAGTCATCTCAGCAGGAGTTCCTCAGGGTAGTGTCCTAGGTGCAACCATCTTCAGCTGCTTCATTAATGACCTTTCTCCATCTTAAGGTCAAAAGTGGGGATGTTCACTGATGATTGCACAATGTTCAGTGCCATTCGCGACACCTCAGATACTGAAGCAGTCTGTGTTCAAATGCAACAAGGTGTGGACACTATCTGGGCTTAGGTTGACGGGTGACAAGTAACACTCATGTCACACAAATGCCAGGCTATGACCATCACCAATAACAGACAATCTAAACACCACCCCTTGACATTTAATGGTATGACATTCACTGAATCCCCCACTTCCTATGTTCTTAGAGTTACCATTGACCAGAAACTCAACTGACTCACCATATAAATACAGTGGCTAAAAAAGCAGGTCAGAAACTAGGAATACCGCAGCAAGTAACTCATCACCAGACTCCTCAAACCCTATCCATCATCTATAAGGCACAAGTCAGGAGAATGGTGGAACAGTCCCCAGTTTCCTGGATGGGTGCAGCTCAAACGACACTCCAGCAGTTTGACACTATCCAGGACAAAGCAACCCACATAATCGGCACCACGTGCACAAGCATCGACTCCTACTACTGATGCTCAGTAGCAGCAGGGTGTACTATCCACAAGATGCATTGCAGAAATTCGCCAAAGATCCTCAGACAGCACCTTGCAAACCCATGACCACTTCCATCTAGAAGGAAGAGGGCAACACACACATGGAAACACTACCACCTGCAAGACCCCCTCAAGCCACTCATCATCCTGACTTGGAAATATATCGCTATTCCCTCACTGTAGCCAGGTCAAAATCCTAGAATTTCCTCCCTAACGGCAGTGTGGGTCAACCCACAGCTGGTGGACTGCAGTGGTTGAAGAAGGCAGCTCGCCATCACATTCTCAAGGGCAACTAGGGACTGACCATAAATGTTGACCAGACAGCAATGCCCACATCCCATCAATAAATTAAAAAAAACCTGATTGTAATACCTAAGGACTAATTCTTTAAGATAATGCTTAGGTGTTCCTATGGGCTAATTTAGCCCTGAAATCAGTTTAGACTACTACAACCTCCAAGCTGCTTGAATGTCTGATATATTGCTGTGACTAATCTAGTCAGTCCTGGTCAATGGTGAGTCCCATGTCTTGCATAGTTGGAGGGGGGAAATGTTTGATGTAAAGTCATAGTATGTCAAAGGGGGAGGGGGGCAGTCATGCACTCCTTTGTTGAAGCTGTTCTTACCTGTCACTTGTGTGTTATGAATTCTATTCATTATTTTTTAATCAATTCAAGCCTGAAACTTATTTAGACCATTGGTCTTCATGGCATTCCTGAGGAATTACAAATGGAGCTGCACACTGTGCAATCGATCTTCATCTTGGACCTTATAGAGGTGAAAAGGTCATTAATGATGATAGTCATATTGAGGACATTGCCCTGACAAATTTATGCAGTGATGTTCTAGGACTGGCAATGATTAGCTTCCAAAAACTTCAAACTTCTTCCTTTATGTTTCCACCCAGTGGACAGAGATCTTCCCAAATCTCCGGTGAAGTCAATTTTACTAGGGCTCCTTGATGCAATATTTGATATCAACAGCAATCACTTGTTCCACAACTTTGGCCTTTATGAATTAAACTGAAGTCAGACAATGATGGAACAGCCACTACAATTAATCTCAGACAAAGGATAAAATATCCAGATTTACCATTTCTAGTTTGCAACGTAATAATGCTTGTAGGTATGAGTGGCTCTCAAGCAGGGTGAAGCTTATTCTAATATTTTACTGGTATGCTGACTTTAATTGTTTTCTGGGCAGGGCATGCTTACAGAAACATGTCAACACAAATCAGAAGGGACAAAGAAATCCAGATCTAATAGTTTATTATCATAACATTTTGGTTAGACTCCTAGTTTCTCTCTGTGTTCTCTCAGCTTTACCCAATTCACCAGAATTCTTTTGCAGGCAGGCTTCCCAAAGAAACACAGTGCAAACAGTTCACTCATGTGTGTCATTTTCTACATCCTTAGGTCAGCAGAGATTTCTAAGGTACTCAGTGTGATCCAAAGTGCTTCACATCAGTCACTGTTGTTACATAGGCAAATTTTGCAGTTAATTTTCACGCAGAAATGTTACACAAAGACCAATGAGTTAAAAAGTCAGTTATCATTTTTTCCAAAGTTAATTTGGGAATAAAAGTTGACCAGGCAACTCCCAGGCTTTACTTTAGGATTTTTAAAATCAATTTGTTTAAAGGATTATGTAAACAGGATCTCAGTTTAATACCTCATCCAAAAGACCACAGGTGATACATCAAGATTTACATTGCAAGTACCATGCTTTTTCAAAGTGACGCAGGCAACATATAAGCAGCAAAGAAACAACACGCTCAAGGTTCGCAAATGCTATGCTGGAGGGCTAGTGCATAAGGACTTTAGAAGGAAACAGGCCTTTCTTCACCAAAGATGGGCCAAAACACATTTCACACAAGCCAATGGGTACAGGTAACTGTCATGATCAATGCCAGCATACTAGTCCTGAGGAACTGCATACAATATTGACTCAAGTATCATGGCCTCACTCAAGTGGTTAAGGTTGGTGAATGTTATTGCATGCCATATCCTTCCAGTTACACAACACCACACAATTACATGTGTCTATCAACAGCTGATATCAACCGTAATTAATACCTCACCTTCAATGCTTCATTACATCCTCACACTTCTCAGTGCCTGAGTTAAAATTACAGTTGGTTGGAACAGGACAGGAGGTTAGTGGATAAGTCTCCCACACCAACTTTACTGTCTGTCCCATCTTGTTTCCATTATGTGAAGGATTAGATTTTTCCCCCACCCCTGCATCTTATCAGAAGAGGGAGGCAGAGGTAATGTATCCCCAACAACAGAAAGATCAAATTTAGCATTTTTTTTTTGTTTCATGGGTTGTGGGTATTTCCAGCACTTGTTGCCCATCCCTAACTGCCTTTGTACTGAATCGAAAGCTATGCCATTTCAGAGGCCAATTAAAAATCAAACACACTGTGTGTCAGGATTCAGATGTAGGCCAGACAGGTTTGAGACAGTAGTTTTCCTCACCTAAAGTGAATCAGATGGGTTTAATGAAATCAATAACAGTTTCTCCAAAGGTATCTGAAATAAGTTGCATAGTTAAAGAGCACTTTTTGAGCCAGAGACCTGTCTGGATTGTGTAGTTTAGTTGCTCATACTCCTTCAAACTGTTGAACCATTGAGGAGCTGGGTCAGACCTTGCTAGCATAAGCACTTTAATGGTCACTTATTTTCATACTGTCCTATCTATAAAAGATTGTAGTAAACATCTCATCCTCTTATGGTGTCCTATGCTTCAATTTCTCATTGCTTCTCCATTCCCTTGCAAAATATATAACTTCAAAAAGCCATGTAAGATTCAGATGTAAGATGTTATCTGTTCAAAACTTGGGGATTCTAAAAGATCGAGTCATGGGGGTCTACTGCATACAAAGGGGCTCTTTGACACATCAAGTCTGCAGCAATCAAAAACAACGACCTAACTATTCTAATCATTTTCCAGTGCTTGGCCCATAGCCTAGATTTAAGAAATATATTGTTGACTTCAATGTAAAGTAATAAAAGCTTTAGGATAATAAATTTTCCGGTTTACATTTGCTTTTGAACAATAAGATGAGGTATAAAGTTCAGAACCAAAGTTATTCTGAGTATTTCAGAAGCATCTAAAATGATTTTAAAAGACCATCCAACACTTGACTGCCCACCCTTCCAACGTCCTCTAATTCACACAAGGCACATATTTTTCTTCCATGCATCAATTAGGGAGTTTTTTAAAAGATTTAACTTATGAGCGTTGACGTAGTCTTTTTTTTTGATTTTTATGTATTTATTCCATTAATAGTTTGCTGGAACTCAAAATTCTTTGCCGTGTTATGAAGTTTCTGGGGGAAATTCGGCAAAGGAAGCCCAATGAGGCCGGGCCTGAAAATAGCAGGTTACTATTAGTAGCACTGTTACTAATAACAGGATAAATTCACCGTGCCAGTAATTTCCTCTGGGGATGCTGATTGCACAAGGTGGGAGGAAGGTCAAGAATTTCCCACAGTGCTAAAATCTTCCCTCCTAGCCTCCCAGCTGCCAAAACCTCAACATGAGGATGCCTGTAGTGAAGAGGGCAGGTCAATGACAAGAGTGGGACCCAATGCCAGGTCCTGGGGAGCAACACATAAAATGTCATGACACATTTGGCATTGTGAATCAGGTTGCTTCCCACTTTTATAATTCTTCAAGAAAGTGACACCAATTAGAGGATTCCAGCACATCAATCAAAAACCAAGGCTAAAGCATTTCCAAGTATCTTCAGCCAGAAGTACTGATTGGATGATAACCTCCTATGGAGCCCCCAGCATCACAGAATGCCAGCCATCAGACAATTCAGTTCACTCAAAGTGACAACAAGAAATGATTGAACACACTGGAAACTGCAAATGCTCGGGCCTCTGACAACATTCCAGCCACAGTGAAGACTTGTGCTTTAGAAATTGCTGTGCCCTGGCCAAGCTGCTCCAAATCAACTACAACAATGGCATTGACCCAACAATGTGAAAAATTGCCCAGGTATGCCTTGTCTAGTAAAGCAAGACAAATCCAACCTGGCCAATTATCATTCTATCAGTCTATTCTAGGCCGTCAACAAAGTATTGGAAGTTGTTGTTGACTCTACAATAACCTGCTTGCAGACACTCGGTCTTGCTTCCACCAAGTCCGTTCACTTACTCACCTCATTACAGCCTTAGTCCAACCACTAACAAAAGAAGTGAACTCAAGAGAAGAAGTAAAGGTGACTGCCCTTGATATCAAGGCAGCATTTAACTTAGCCTAGTATAGCATCAAGGAACTCTAGCAAATCTTGCGTCAATCACAATTGTGTCATACCCAGAACAAACAAAAATGCTTGTGGGTGTTGGAGTTCAGTCATCTCAGTCACAAGGCAACACTGCAGGAGTTCCTCAGGGTAGTGTTCTATGCCCAAGTCTTTAACAGTTTCATTAATGACCTTCCCACCACCATAAGGTCAGCAGCGGGTGTATTCACTGATGACTGCACAATCTTCAGCATCAACGCGACTCCTCAATATTGATGCAGTCCCTGTCCACATGCAGCAAGACCCAGATAGCATTCAGACTTGAAGTAATAAGTGGAAAATAACAGCTATGTTACACAAGTGCCAAACAATGACTATTTCCAACAAGAGAGATTCTAACTAATGCCTTTGACACTCAATGATATTATAATTGTTGAATCCCCCGCTTGGAATATCCTGCAGTTACCAGTAACCAAAAACCAAACTGGACCAACCATATAAACACTGTAGCTATAAGAGCACATTACAGGCTGAGAGTTTGGCAGTGAGCAACATACCTCCTAACTCCCCAAAGCCTGTCCACTATCTATGAGGCACAAGTCAAGAAGATGATGGAATAGTCTCTACTCACCTGGATGACTGTAGCTCCAACAACACTCAAGAAGCTCAACATCTTCCAGGACAAAGCAGCCCACTTGATTGACAGCCCATCTAAGGCTCCTAACATTTAGTCTCCTGACCATACCGTGCTTTGTGGTAGCAGTGTGTACCATTAACAAGATGCACTGAAACAATTCACCGAGGCTCCTTAGACAGCATCTTCCAAACCTAAGGGTAAATATCAGTCACAGAATCCATCACGTCTGCACCAATTCTCCAAAAAAAAATCACTTAACACCACTCCCATGCCATCTCCTCATAACCCTGCGTATTCTCCCTTTTCAGATAACAATCTAATTCCCTTTTGAAATGGCTCAATTCAACCAACCTTGACCAACCCTCGGGCTGCGCACTGCAGGTCCTAACTATTTGTTGTATCAAAACCTTTCCTCATGTTGCTATTTTTTGCTTTGATAATTAGCTTAAATCTGTGCACGCTCATTGTCAATCCTTTTACGAGTGGGACCAGTTTTCCCTATCGACTCTATCCTCATGATTTTAAGCATCTCTATCAAAATTCCTCTTAATCTATTCTTCTCCAAGAAAGCAATCCCAACTTCACCAATCTATCTTCAAATCTGATTTTTTTCATCGCTGGAACAATTCTTGTGGATCTTCTCTGCACTCTCTTTAAAGCCTTCACTTCCTTCCTAAGATGCAGTGCCCAGAAGTGGATGCAATGCTCCTGTCATGGTTGAACCAGTGCTTTATGCAAGTTTAGCATGATCGCCTCATTCCTGTACTCTATGCACCTATTAATAAAGATGAGTATACTGTATTCTTTATTAACCACTTCTCTTAAATACTTGTCCTACTCCTTCAATGACTTGTGACTTAAGTCTACATGCACCAAAGTCCCTCTGCTCTTTGGATTTGAGCCTTTTAAATTATATTGTCTTTCTACATTCTTCCTAGCAAAATGAATCATTTCACACTGCTCCACATTGGACTTCATCTGTCATTTGTCCAGCCATTCCACCAATTTGTTCATGTCATTTTGAAGTTCTGCACAATTCTTCTTACGGGTCATAAGTCATAATGTTTCTGAGTTTCATATCATCAGTTATTCATTTTAACTGACTCATTTATTTAGTGATGTTGTGACATTGTAACAATACCATCTACAGTTACCATTACGTGCGAGTTATTTAGATTTACACACAAATACAATTAGAATAATTTATCAATATCCTCAATAATTATCAACGCTCCACTAAACATAGAGCCAAAGTCAAACATAAGGAAAATATTCATCTATTTTGTTAGTCTTTTTTAAATAACTAACACACACATCTGCACATGAAAATCCATCACCCACCTTCCGCAAGCTGGTGAGGTCACCATAAGATCGTAAGATATGGGAACAGGAGTTTCAGCCCATTGGGTTTACTCCACATTCAATGAGATCATGGCTAATCTGAAAATCCTCAACTTCACTTTCTTGTCTTTTCCCCATAACTCTTGATTGCCTTACTGATTAAAAATCTGTCTATCTCTGCCTTATTAGTGACCCAGCCTCAACAGCCCTTTGTGGTAAAGTATTCCACAGATTCACAACCCCCTGAGAGGGGAAATTCTTTTTCACCTCTGTCTTAAATGGGCAACTCTTTACTCTGAGATTATGCCCTCTGGTCCGAGACTCTTTCTCAAGGGAAAACAACTTTTCTGCATTTACATCTTATCTGTTTCCTTAACACATACACAGAGTTGAAACATTTTAAAGGAGACAGTTATTTATTGCATTTCAGATCTCAATCTCAGATTTAAATTTAATGCTTGACAGTGTCAATTACTGTAGGAGCCACTATCTTTTTCTCAATATAGTAGCTCCGGAATTTGCACAATACACAATGTTCAGCATTTACAACACTTTAGATAGTAAAGTAGTCCTTGTCCACATGCGACAAAACCTGGACAATATCCAGGCTCATCAAATGTGGCAAATAACATTCACACCACACAAATTCCAGGCAATGAGATAATCCAACTATCACCGCTTGACATTCAATGGCATTGTCATCACTGAAATCCCCACTATCAACATCCTGCAGGTTACCATCGATCAGAAACTGAACTAGACTCACCATATAAATACAGTGACTACAAAAGCATGTCAGAGGCATGGAATCCTGCAGTGAGTAACCTACCTCCTGATTCCCCAAAGACTGTCTATCAATATACAAGGCACAAATCAGAATTGTGATGGAATACTCCCCACTTGTCCAGATGAGTGCTGCTCCAACAATACTCAAGAAGCTTGACACTATCAAGGACAAAGAAGCCCGCTTGATTGGCTCCACATTCACAAACATTCAGTCACTCCACCACTGGCACTCAGTAGTAGCAGTGCATACCATCTGCAAGATGCACTGAAGAAATTTGCCAAAAATCCTTACACAGCACCATCCAAACCCACAACCACTTCCATCTAAATGGACAAGGGCAGCAGATACATGGGAACACCACCCCTGCAAGATCCCCTCCAAGCCTCTCATCATCCTGACTTGGAAATATATCATCATTTCTTCAGTCTCACTGAATTAAAATCCTGGAATTCCACCCTAATGGCATTGTGGGTCAACCTACAGCACGGGGATTGCAGTGCTCAAGAAGGCAGCTCATCACATTCTCATCAAAAAACTTACAGTAATTCAGTCAAACACGATTTTCTTTGAATAAATCCAACTTGGCTTTCTTTAACTAACCTTCATTTGTCTAAGTGACTATTTATCTCATTCTAAATTATTGTTTAGTTTCCAAACCAGCAAGGTTAATCCAACTGGCCTGCAGTTGTTGGGCTTATCATTACACCTTTTTTTTGCAATTCGCCAGTCCCCTGGCACCATTCTAGAGTCTATGCAAGACTGGAAAATTATGCCCGATGCCTTCAAAATTTCATGTCTCATTTCCCTTATGTCCTTGATGCACCCTACCCGGTCCTGCTCCTTATCAACTTTAAGTACAGTCAATGCAATACCTTCCTTAATCACTTCTAAATCCTTCCAACATGTTAATCACCTCATCTGTCACTGTAACCTGTTTCCTTGGTCAAGATAGGTGTAAAGTATTTATTTAATACTTTAGCTATGTCCTACCCTTTCACATTTAACCACTCTGACTATTTGTGTACCTACAGAAGATTTTGGGAATCCCTTTTATGTTAGCTGCCAGTCTCTTTTCCTTCTCTAATTTGTTTTCTTTTTACATCCTGTCTGAACTGTCTATCACAGAATCAGAGAATTGTTACAGTGCAGAAGGAGGCCATTTGTCCCATTATGCTTGCACCGGCTCTATTACCTGCATTTTCCCCATATCCCTGCACACTACTTCCATCCAAATGATCATCCAATGCCCTCAAATGCCTCAATTGAACGTGCCTCCACCCCATTTCTAGGCAGTGCATTCCAGACTCTAACTACCCTCTTTGTGAAAACAAAATTTCCCACATCACCCTTGCTTCATTTGCACATCACTTTAAATCCATGCCCCTTTTGTCTTTTTTTCTTTTATGAGTAGGAACAACTTCTCTTTAACTACTCTCTTCAGCTCGCTCATAGTTATGAAGACCTCTATCAAATTTCCTCCTAACGTACTTCACTCCAAGGAGAACAGGCCCAGCCTCTTCAATCTATCCTCATACCTGAAATTTCTCAATCCTGGATCCATTCTTTTAAATCACTTTTGCACTCCCTCCAATGCATTCATATCTTTTCTATAGCGTGGCACCCACAACTGTATGCAATCTATATATTTATATCTATAGAATATATCTATATATATATATTCAGCTCGATAGTAGCATCCACCTGACATCTGTCATAAGTATAAGCTTTTTCCTTCACTTTAATCACTTTGTTATCTACAGTGCTCTCTACAGAACTCTGGATTTGTTTGGCCTACTTTTCATTCTTGTAGGAATATACCCTGACCATGCCTGAACTGTATTGCTTCTTTAAGGTAGTCCATTGTTCAGTTACCAATTTTCCTGCCAATCTTTGATTCTAATTTATCTGGCCCAGATTCATTCTTACCCCAGTGAAGTTTACTTTCCTCAGTTAATTCTCTTATTCTGGATTGTTCATTATTTTTTATCACTCTCAGCATTAGCCTTATGATACACTGCCTCCTAAATGTTGCCACACTGACATGATCCATTTGGCCCACTTCATTCTCAAGAACTGGGTCCAGCGGTGCCTCCTTTCTTATTGGGCTGGAAACACACTGTGTTAAAATATTTTCCTGGATGTGCACTATGAAATCTTGTATCTTCCCTGGCCTTTTCACTACCACTATCCCAAACTATATTCAGATACTTAGTATCCCTCATTGTAACTACTTTATAATTACAAACATATGAATTAGGAAGAATAGACCACTCCAACCCTCAGGCTTGCACTAATTCTTGTACCTCTCCACAATTCTCATGCAACATTTGTTCCTCCAAATTGTTTTCATCTGTTTTGACTACACCAAAAGTAATTGCATACTGTATTGCTCCTTAGTTGTAACCAAAGAGATTCTGTTCTTGACACTCGTGGGCCATTCTCTCTCTCCAGCAGTACAATCCCTTTAATCAATATTCTTTCATTCTTTTCAAACATCTTCTATTCATGTAGTCCTGGGATGATTTACTTTTTATGCTGCAGGTTTCAGTGCATAGGAGTTTTAAGATGCTTCAAAAAACTTACTCATCTGCTATGAGAACACGCTCAATATGCTGGTAGGAAACCCAAATTTCAAAAAAGGCACAATCATGTGCAAGATTATTGGAGATATATAGACTGATTTTAAAAATACAGCCAATGATTCTAGCTGTGCAAACCAATGCGAACAAATGGTCAGCTGACAGAAAGTGCCCATATTAATACCTGCAAAACTAAATAGATTAAATAGCATCGTGCTTTAGTGAATAATACCAAATCACACCAAACTGTGCCATTACAAAGTATAATAAAGATGATTTATGTTTAATTTGATACCGGAACTATGAGATGATCTTACTGCAACTGTGGTCAAACACTGATGAAAAATGGTTGCCTTGTGGTGAAAATAAACTCAATACTTGAAATTG
This sequence comes from Ginglymostoma cirratum, assembly GCA_024137785.1. Classification (NCBI taxonomy): domain Eukaryota; kingdom Metazoa; phylum Chordata; class Chondrichthyes; order Orectolobiformes; family Ginglymostomatidae; genus Ginglymostoma; species Ginglymostoma cirratum. The sequence continues at coordinate 4,270,428 of JAHRHZ010000048.1, read as the reverse complement.
ATCATTCACCTTTTCAAGTAGAGCTTCTCTGTAAGATCCCATCTTTTGTATCAAAAGCTCCCCACGTTCTTTCTTCGCAATGAAGTCTTTAATAACATCCTGTAAGATATATAAAAAGAAACATTTTTTATTACATTTTTGGGTGCATGCGCAAATCTCACTCTTTTTAGATTATGATGCACAACTTTGTACACCATGTCCAGATGTCTCTGCTTTTGGTGAGTTTGTGATAGGTCTTATTAAATACCCATTATCAGCTGCTAAACCCTCCCAGATCTTCATTAACCATTCAAGGCAGTTTTAGAACTAGAAACCCGCTGTATTAATTCACTGTTGTGTCCAGAATAGGGGCTGAGGATGGGAATGGCTATAATTCACATGACAACTTTGTAGATTAAACTGGTCTTGGAGCTAGACCGTACTTATCTCAGGACGAAATCATAAGGGATCATTTTGAAATTAAATGAACATTTCCAAGGCTAAACAGAAACTCACTGACAATGATTCCCCTGGAGATGTGAATAGCTTATCTGAGGTCACCTGACAATGAGAACCATCTCAATTAATGGGGGAAACAGTTAAATATTAAACACCGCAAATGAAAAATGATAGGTGGGTTTTTGTTATCTGATATGGAACCATAATGCAACAGTTTTAGGATACATTAAGGTTAGATATAACAGGCTGTGAAACACCATTTTAATGAGAACATCAAGGAGAATGCTGAGAAATACCATCAGAGAAGAAGGGTTCTCGGGAGGGACTGAGAAAGGCAATCTAATTAAACCAGGCGACCATGTACCACAACCTACAGTGACACAAAAGCAAAACAAAGAAGCATTCATTCCTTCCCAGACCTGTTCTGCTCAACCTATAGAAGAAACCTCCCACAATGCAGCTGTAGAATCCATTGCAGCTGGTATATTCTGACATTAAATTTACCACCCCTTCACCACAGAAAGAGAATTTTCAAGCAAGTAACAGGTTTGCAATGATAACTGACTGATCTTACCTTAATCTTCACAGGTATCGGTTATCCAGAACAACTTTTAATCTTGTATCAGAGATAAAAGGTACTGCAGATGCTGGAGAATCCGAGATAACAAGGCGTGGGGCTGGATGAACACAGCAGGCCAAGCAGCATCATAGGAGCAGGAAAGCTTGACGTTTCGGGCCTAGACCCTTCTAGGCCT
>JAHRHZ010000048.1:4250271-4268835 GCA_024137785.1 Ginglymostoma cirratum | reverse complement strand
AGGCCTAGAAGGGTCTAGGCCCGAAACGTCAAGCTTTCCTGCTCCTATGATGCTGCTTGGCCTGCTGTGTTCATCCAGCCCCACGCCTTGTTATCTCAACTTTTAATCTTTCTGTGTTTTAGCAAATGACTATCACTTTTTTTGATTATTTTCAGCAATAGTTGTGTAATGAACTAAACTTTATCTTGTTTCAGGCCAAAGCTTCGCTCTGTTTTTCTTTAAAATTGGGACATTTTGAACCTAAAAGACTAACAAAAATGGGGGAAAATTGAATCTGCAAATTTACATTTCACAGACCACTTTGTAGACACACCTGTGTCAGGAGAACACACTTCTGCTGAAGGCAATCTCTTCAAACATTTGAAACATTTTATTCAAAACCACTCTCAATTCCCGTTTTCTGTCACAAGAACTTATTTTAAGCATTGAAAAATACAATTTAAAAATAAAAAGCACTTTGATCTCATTATTATTGCGAACTTGATCTCATATGGGCAAGACTCCATGACATAGACAGACCTGTAAAATTAGAGCCTATTGGTGTGAGGCTGGAAGAGCACAGCAGGTCAGACAGCATCTGAGGAATAGGTAAGTCAACACTTGGCACGAAACATTGACTTACCTGCTCCTCGGATGCTGTCTGACCTGCTGTACTTTTCCAGCCTCATACCTATAAACTCTGGCTTGCAGCATCTGCAGTCCCTTTGTTTCCAAGACCAGTAAAATTTGTCCCTCCAAAGGAAACAATTGCACACAGCCTGTTACAGAGAAGGATAATTGCTGGAAGATTATAATCATTGAAACTCCTATGGAGTGAAACTGGACATTAGAGGTGACTCAAATCAAGTTTTTTTTATTCATTCATGGGATGTATGCATTGCTGGCCATCTAGCCTTTATTGCCCTTCCCTAGTTGGCTATAGTCCACCTGCTGTGGGCTGACCCACAATGCCATCAGGGAAAACGATATATTCTAAGTCAGGATGGTGAGTAGCTTGGAAGGGAACTTGCAGGTGGTGGTGTTCCCATGTATCTGCTATCCTTGTTCTCTGGTATGGGTTTGGAAGGTGCTGCCTAAGGATACTTGGTGAATTTCTGCAGTGCATCTTGTAGATAGTACACACCGCTTCTGCTGAGTATCGATAGTAGAGGGAATGAATGTTTGTTGATGCCAATTAAGCGTGCTGATTTGTCCTGGAAGATGTTAGGCTCCTTGAGTGTTGTTGGAGCTGCACCTGGAATTAGTTTCGCTGCTTGCTGAATGACACCCTTGAAATTCCATTCCATTAGATACATAGAATGGAATTATAGGCAGTAGTTTTGATGTGATACTGCTTGTCTACGTACCCACCATTTTGAATTTCAAGTCTGAAATCCACAGGGAGATAAGGAGAGAGATTGAGAGAGATGCTAAATTAGGAAATGTTTTTGTTAAGATTGAAAGGTCTCGTATTTAAGAGAAAGGTGGGCAGGTGAGAATATAGGAGAGGGTGAAATGAAGGTAAACTGGCAAGAGACGTCTGGGCGAGACTCAGCATTTTTGTTTCAGCTTGATGTCTTTCAAAATGTTGCTCTGAACAAAGAACAATGAACAAAGAAAATTACAGCACAGGAACAGGCCCTTCAGCCCTCCAAGCCAGCGCCGATCGAGATCCTCTGTCTAAACCTGTCATCTATTTTCTAAGGGTCTGTATCCCTTTGCTCCCTGTCCATCCATGTACCTGTTCAGATACATCTTAAAAGACACTAATGTGTCTGCGTCTACCACCTCCACTGGCAACGTGTTCGAGGCACCCACCACCCTCTGCGTAAAGAACTTTCCACGCGTATCTCCCGTAAACTTTCCTCCTCTCACTTTTAACTCATGACCCCTAGTAATTGAGTCCCCCACTATTGCTCTGCTTTTACTAATGCTCCTATTTTTTTCAAGACCACATATAATTAATGGAGGTTTTAGTGTATTTTGGCAGAACAGACTTGATGGGCCAAAGGGCCTCAAATGAATTGTATGAGTCTATGATTCCATGAACCGTAAGCAGAACTAAACACTCTCTTTTGCCTTTTAGATCATAGAGGTACCTTGAATCAAGAAGTTAACCGCTCTGATTCCCTACTGGGCACTTCCAGATCAACAGCAACTGCCATGTTTTCACCAATTTATAATCTGGTGCCTTACTGTTAAGCCACCAATAACAAAACAAAAATCCATTTGCAAAGAATTAGTCAGAAAATTGTCACCAGAGACGGGAAGAAAGGAAGACTCATTTCTACATGGAGGGGTAGAAGCAAGCAACCATGACTGAGGACCCAAAGGGCCCAATTTTTAAAAATAATGGGAGCATGGATCTCTTTCTCAGTTAATGAAAATGGCTTCCATACAAATTGTTATGATGAGAAAAGTGCGCTGCAACATACTCCAGGAAGTTTCTCATGATGTACAGAACACTCCAAGACTAAGTGTAGAGCCATCCATTGGCTGAACAGACAAATGGATGCTGAGAGGGACCTAAAGTGCTGCCATGGAAACCCTGGTATAGCAGTGGAGAGGGGGGGAAGAAAGTCCCTTCCACATCCCATACCCCTCCATCCTCTATCTGAATATCAATTCTGTCACTGGAGGAAAGAAGAAGCTGAAATGTGAAGTTCATTTTGTAGCCAAAATTAGGTGTCACGGTTTGTGAAACAAAGGTGCCTTATATATTATTTCTCATTGAACGTCATGTGGGAGAGATGAATACCTGCCTTGGATGTAGCCTTTGATGTAGGGCCCTCCTCCTCCCATTGCTAGCAGCTGTACCTGCTCTCTTTCCCTTAATTCTCTGCTTACCAAACAATGCAGAATTGCAATTAAACTGTAACAAAAAAGCATTATGCAGGCAAAATCATCAACCTTCAATAGCAGTACACCAACCAGACTCTGCATTGTAATATCTGTGTTGCAAATACCTTATTTTCTTACTGTGGTAATGTTATGTGGCAGGTTAAGAATGAGAGTAGGAATTAGGAATTACTTACCTTTCACAACCATTCACCATATTTCCCATTCACTGCCTCCTCTATCCAACTCCTGATCACGTCTTCAACACCCTCACATCAATCTCAATCTTGATCCTTCACCCCACTTCTGGGATGCAATTAGGCCTGACAACAGTGTTCTTGTCCATCTGTTAAGTTGGCCAAAGCCCTGTGCCACCTCCTTGGGGGAAGGCCCATTGAACTAATTGCCAATCAGGATGCCAGGGATGGAAATCTCACCAACTTCTGCCCTGACAGTTCTCTTGCAGAGGACAGAGGATAGGCTGTCAACTTGAAAGGCAGGAGGCTGGTTCTCAGCTGGTACCCTGTTCTTAATTCAGAGCCTTCGATGAGGTGTCAAGTTCATTGAACAACAGATCTCCCAAAGAAGCCCACTGCTGTTATGAACCACTTGGAAAAGTGTGGGATCAGAGGCTGATTACCACGGTACAGCACAGCAACAGCTCCACAGATGGTTGAGTAAGAACTGCACCAAGCCACTCAGACAACTGCCAGAGACCAGGCACCTGCTCTGACCCTGACAGGAGTGGATCCAAATGCACAAAGAGGTGCTGTTGAAGAAGCCACATTCACAGTGAGGATCAGAATCAACAGAATGGCCCTCATAGACCAGAAGCTGCAGCAGTGCAACCAATCATAAGAACATAAGAACCAGGAGCAGGAGTAAGCCATCCAGCCCCTCAAGCCTGCCCTGCCATTCAATAAGATCATAGCTGATCATAACCCTTAATTCCTTCACTGTTCAAAAATTTATCTAGCCTTGCCTTAAACACATTCAGCGAGGTAGCTTCAACCACTTCACTGGGCAGGGAATTCCACAGATTCACAACCCTTTGGGTGAAGAAGTTCCTCCTGACCTCAGTCCTACATCTGCTTCCCTTTATTTTGAGGCTATGCCCTCTAGTCCTAGTTTCACCTGCTAGTGGAAACAACATCCCTGCCTCCACCCTATCTATGCCCTTCATAATCTTAAATCTTTCTATAAGATCTCCCCTCATTCTTCTGAATTCCAATGAGTATAATCCCAGCCTACTCAGTCTCTCCTCATAATCCAACCCTCTCAACTCTGGAATCAACCTAGTGAATCTCCTCTGCATCCCCTCCAGTGCTAGTATATCCCTTCTCAAGTAAGGAGACCAAAACTGCACACTGGTGAGGTGTGGCCTCACCAGGACCCTATACAGCTGCAGCATAGCCTCCCTGTTTTTAAACTCCATCCCTCTAGCAATAGCAGATAAAATTCCATTTGCCTTTTTAATTACCTGCTGCACCCGCAATCCTACTTCTGGCAATTCATGCACAAGGACACACAAGTCCCTCTGCACAGCAGCACGCTGCAATTTTTTACCATTTAAGACATAGTCCATTTTGCTGTTATTCCTACCAAAATGGATGACCGAACACTTGTCAACATTGTACTCCATCTTCCAGACCTTTGCCCACTCACTTAGACTATCTATATCCCTCTGCTGACTTTCAGTGTCTTCTGCACACTTTGCTCTACCACACATCTTAGTGTCATCTGCAAATTTTGACACACCACACTTAGTCCCCAACTCCAAATCATCTATGTAAATTGTAAATAATTACGGTCCCAACACTTATCCCTGAGGCACACCACAAGCCACTGACCGCCAACCAGAAAATAAAAACACCCATTTACCCCTACTCTTTGCTTTCTACTAGTCAAGCAATCCTCTATCCAGGCCAATACATTACCTGTAACACCGTACAACTTTATCTTATGTAGCAGCCTTTGGTGTGGCACCTTGTCAAATGCCTTCTGGAAATCCAGACACACCACATCCACTGGTTACCCATTGTCCACCATGCAAGTAATGTCCTCAAAGAATTCCACCAAATTAGTTAAACATGACCTACCCTTCATGAACCCATGCTGGGTGTTCCCAATGGGAGAATTTGTATCCAGATGACTTACTATTTCTTCCTTAATGATAGATTAAAGCATTTTCGCCGCTACCAAAGTTAAGCTAACAGACCTATAGTTACCTGCTTTTTGTCTACTTCCTTTTTTAAACAGTGGCGTTACATTGGCTGTTTTCCAATCTGCAGGAACCACTCCAGAGTCCAGTGAATTTTGGTACATAATTACTAGTGCATTTGCTATTTCCCCCATCACTTCTTTTAGTACTCTGGGATGCATTTCATCAGGGCCAGGAGACTTGTCTACCTTTAGCCCCATTAACTTGCCCAGCACTGCCTCCTTAGTGATAATGATAGTTTCTAGGTCCTCACCTGCTATAACCTTCTTGCCATCAGTTTTCGGCATGTTATTTGTGTCTTCCACTGTGAAGACCGACACAAAATAACTATTTAATGCCTCGGTTATTTCCTCATTCCCAGTTATTAACTTGGCCTTCTCATCAGCTCAAGGACCAATGTTTACCTTCGACACTCTTTTATGATTCACACATTTATAGAAGCTTTTGCTGCCTGTTTTTATATTCTGAGCTAGTTTACTCTCATAATCTATCTTACTTTTCTTTGTAACTTTTTTTGTGGCTTTCTGTAGGCCTTTAAAGATTTCCCAATCTACTAGTTTCCCACTACTCTTTGCTTTTTTGTACGTATTCTTTTTTAATCTGATACTGTCCTTTATTTCCTTAGACATCCATGGTTGACTAGTTCTTTTCCTACAGTTCTTCCTTATCACTGGAATACACTTCTGCTGAGCACTGTGAAAAATCGTTTTGAAAGTCCTCCACTGTTCCTCAATTGAACCATCATAAAGTTTTTGCTCCCATTTTATCTTACCTAACTACTCCCACATCTCATCATAGTCTCCTTTGTTTAAGCACAGGACTTTGGTACTGGATTTAACCTTCTCACGCTCCCTTTGTGTTTTAAATTCGACCATACTGTGATCACTCCTTCCAAGAGGATCCCTAACTGTGAGATCATTAATTATTCCTGTCTCATTACACAGGACTAGATCTAGGATAGCTTGCTCCCTTGTAGGTTCCATTACATATTGCTCAAGAAAATTATTGCGGATGCATTCTATGAACCCCTCCTCAAGGCACCATGACCAACCTGGTTTGACCAATCGATGTGAAGATTAAAATCTCCCATGATAATTGCGACTGTCTGTATGCCTCCATGGACAAGTTGGAAGCTGTCTCAGACAGACAGGTCAAGTACACTCAGAGGATGCCGGAGACACTACAGATTTGCACACCATTGCCCCAACCACTGGTCCTCAGAACCAACGGAGCAGCAAAAATAGGGTGGGGAATCTTGATCCCAAGTCAAGTGTCCTGACCTCACATGAATAATTGAGTTTAATCCGGAAAAATGTGAGGTAATGCATTTCAGAAGGTCTAACCCTGATGGAAAATATACAGTAAATGGCAGAACCCTTAAGAGTATTGATACGCAGAGGGATCTGGGTGTACAGGTACACAGGTCACTGAAAGTGGTAACGCAGGTGGAAAAGGTAGTCAACAAGGCATAGGGCATGCTTGCCTTCATTGGCCAGGGCATTGAGTTTAAAAGTTGTCAGGTAATGTTGCAGCTTTATAGAATCTTAGTTAGACTGCATTTGGAATATTGTGTTCAATTCTGAGTCGCAACACTACCAGAAGGATGTGGTGACTTTGGAGAGGGTACAGAAAAGATTCACCAAGGTGTTGCCTGGTATGGAGGGCATTAGCTATGAGGAGAGGTTGGAGAAACTTGGGTTGTTCTCACTGGAACGACAGAGGTTGAGGGGCGATCTGATAGAGGTCTACAAGATTATGGAGGGCATGGACAGTCTGGACAGTCAGAAGCTTTTTCCCAGGGTGGAAGAATCAATTACCGGGGCCATGGGTTTAAGGTCCGAAGGGAAAGGTTTAAAGGTGATGTACAAGGCAAGTTTTTTACATAGAGGGTGGTGGGTGCCTGAAACTTGATGCCGGGGGAGGTAGTGGAAGCAGATACGATAGCGACTTTCAAAGGACGTCTTGACAAATACACGAATAGGATGGGAATAAGAGGGATACAGTCCCTGGAAGGGGGTTTAAGTTGTAATGGGCAGCATGTCGGTGCAGAAGGGCCTATTCCTATGCTGTTATTTTCTTTGTTCTTTGAATACAGGGTTGTGTCAGGAGGCACTCAGTCAGAGGAACAGCCACACAGAGGAGCCTCAGCAGCTTCCAATGAGGTCACTACAGGGGTAGTCAGACCCTCCACCTCCACCCTACCTGCCTCCATCCAATCCTTGGAGGTTCACACTCAGGATAGTCAACTTACCTCTGGTAAGAAGATCCTCAACATGTCTGAGCCATCCAGACACCAATGCCCTTAGGGACACCACACCAAACCATCCAGACCAATAGACTCCACTGCCAAGTAGTCTCCTTCCACCTCATCTAAAGAACAGGGGTGTTCCCTATGATACGGCGAGAGCGAGAGGAAGAGGAATGTGTGCTGAGTCTATGTCAGTGGCAGAAGGAACAATGTTCTGTAAACAAATTGTAAACCTTTGTTTATCATCATTTACATGGTTGTTTGTGTCTCTTTATAGGGCCCAGATGTTTCATTGCACCTCCAATAACACTTAGAGTTATAAGTAATACAGCATGGAAATAGTCCCTTCAGCCCAAACCAGCCTATGCTGCCCACTCAGCGAGTTCCAATTGCCCGCATTCGGTTCATACCCCTCTAAACCCTTCTCATCCATGTACCATGTATCATCCAAATGTTTTTTAAAAAATGTTACTATTGTAATAAAGACTTCATGGACACTACTGAGGTGCAATAAATAAGAGTGTGCGCTATGCACCTAATACATCATGTTGGAGCAGGGGGAGTATCTGTATGTACATGGCAGTCTGAGTACACATTCAGGCTGTCTCACTTAAATCACAAATTGTTATAGATTCAGATCCTCAAAGATATCTGAGTGGTTCACTTACTGATAGGTAGAAAGTTAGACAGGCACTAGTCTGAGCATTACAGTAAGCGATGTAATAGTACATGCATTTAATGTGTTGTTATGCTTTATCCATTAATTTTCAATGGAATTATGTCTGTTAGAATATAGAAGAATTGAATAGGAATACATTATGCACTTGAATGATCACAGTAATTTTCAGGCTGTGGTCTTTATATGCATGTTCAGCAGGAAATGGCTTTAAATTACTCCTCCCACTGAGCATTCTTTGCATTAAATATTCAGACAATCAAAATATGCTGTAGTTAATCAGGTTTACATAATCTATACATTTGTTGTATATCAAAAGCAGACAGGCATGTTTTACTGCAGATGAGGGAGTGGTAGAAATCCCAACTATACCAGCATATATTGGAACATCTGGGACAATGAGTCAGGGTAGTTCTATGATCCACTGGTGGCTGGTTAGGTTCCTAACTACAGCAAGTGTATGCAGAGGTGCCATTTTATGAATGAGTCTGTAAACTGAGGCCACATCTGCACACTCAGCTGAATGGACATGAAAGAACCCAAGGCACTATTCTGAAGAAAAGTAATGGAGTTAACATATGCAAACCTTATGTCAGTCTTATGTATCACTAGGTGTAGGCAAAAAAAAGAGGTGGAGTTAATCCCTGGCTGATAATTACACCTCAATCAATGACAAAAGTATATATTATCAAGTTATTGGCCTCAATCTTCCTGTCTCCAGATTGTTGGAGATGGGATGTATGTTGGGAGATACATGTCAGGAACCTGTTGGGGTCCTGACACATAAATGTCAGTGGAATTTCTGATGGGCTGATTCTCTACTGCCCTGGACTGTCCACAAAAGTTTCCAATTCTGAACACAGGGTAGACGCTTGGACCAGATACACATGACTTGCCAAGATACTAACCCTTGAAGTGTGAGCAGTTGAGTAGAAGTGTGAGACAGTTTAATTTCTTGCCTAACTCAGTGATTAGTGTAACCCAAATGCTCACCAATTCCTGCATCGCCATTGTGCCACTGCCCCCTGGACTACTCAACTGCCCCACAACCCCTGTCTACATCCTACAACACAACCCAAGTCTTCCCCAACTACCCTTGACCATCCAATTAACCTTCAACACAATCTGACTAACCCCCAGCCACCTATCCCCTCACCCGACTTTGCCACCCATACAACGGTATTTGCACAGACTCCATCTCATGGAAGTTATTACTTAACATTATGGCATCATGAAAACTGATTTGGACAGAGTCAATCTGTCCCTGGAGTCTCTAATCCTGAGGAAAACCTGCCACTGGTATTTAAGTGCCTAAAATGCACTTAATAGAGTGTGATTTCCCCAAAACAGATGACACGAGAATCTTCTCATCTCTCCCTGTTTACATACAACCTATCAGACAGATCAACCACACCCCATCAGGAAATTAAACCCCTGTTTCTAGCGTGACAGACAGGGATATTAACCACGATATTAACAAGGAACTCTGCCAGCTGTCATTATTTTTATAGCCTATTTTCTAATCAACCTGTTCAGAGATGTTATTACACATCTCTGGAGCAGAAGGGACTTGAACCGGGTCTTCTGGTTTAGGGTGGGGACACTACCACTGTGCCACAAGAGCCCTAACTCTGCCAGCTCTCAAGACTATGTGCAAAATCCCTGTCATAAATTCCATCCAATGACACCCTCCAAATTGTTTTTAGTTACGTCATACTGTTCAGTAATAACAGCCACTAGATGGAGTCCATGTGTAGATACACGGTTAAATTCTGGTTCAACAGTGCCACAGAGGAAAAGGTACCTTAAAGGGCACACAACCATCGGGAATTTTAAAGGTTTCTATGCAATAGGAAAAGAGGAAAGAGTATTTGTACATTGAGAGCGCACGCTTGCCAAAACTGGACATCAAGCTGGGAGCTCAGTGATAGCATTCCGTTCTCTGATTTGAAAGGTTACAAATTCAAACGCACTCTTGATTGTCCTGGGATGCAGAAGCCAGAGTCCTATCCTCTGAGGACGAGAGTGATATCTGGTGAAGGATGCATGCCCATTGGAACTGAAGTGCCCACTCAGCCATGGCAACAAGCTGCATCATCAGAGCAAGCTGTAAGTCATCCAAGTAGCCTACATTGATGAAGTCCTTATGAAAGAAAAGTCTAGAGCATGGTCTAGACTTGGTTGTGGTTGTGGGAGAAATGGATTGACTTATGTACCAAAAATGTCCAATATTACACAGACTTGAGCTGAGCGAAGGACCCTGGTTCCAAGTGGCACTTAAATAAACAATGGACACTCTGCTGATACCACAATCCTACATAAACGAGTTAACATTCAGTAATTCATTCATTCCCAATTTGTTCAAGCAACGGAAGAACACTCAGACATTGACTATATAGATTAAAACATACAAAGTACATTTTGGCCGAAAGAATGCAGTCTGGGAGGCATTACACTCCACAAAGTACTCAAATGTTTCTGTAATCCAATATGCTATTACATAAACTTGATGATCTAAGATTTGGTGTTGGGTGGGTTCGTTCAATAGCTTGTGGTTGGTGCATAAACAACTGTTTTCTGTTTAAACTCTTTAACACATTCCATGAGCTGAAGTGAGGAATTAAATCTGTATTCATGAATTTGACTGAATCGCACGTGATAAGGTTGAACATAAAGAGCATTTTCTCCAAAGCCTTTTTTTATAAATAAAATTGAATACAAACTGTAGTTCAAAATACAGTAGACTACAGACAATGATTGCAGTGTCATACCGATCTACAGCACAGAGTAAGGACCTTTAGCTCATCGCATCTATGCCAGTCAAAAAAAGCCACCTAACTACTCAATACCTAATTTCCAGCACGTGGCCCATAGCCCTGTATGCATTGGCATTGAAAGTGCACATCTAAATACTTCTTAAATGTTATGAGGGTTTCTGCTCTACCACCCTTACAGGCAGTGAGTTCCAGATTCCCACCATCCTCTTGGTGAAAACATTTTCCCTCACAAGTCCTACAAAACCTTCTACGCCTTACCTTAAATCTATGCCTCTGGTCACTGATTCCTCCAACAAGTGGAAAAGTTTCTTCCTGTCTAAGTAACATGATAGCAATGTAAAAGACACTTTTTCAAAGTATTGAAATTAATGGTTAGTTTTGATCTTATTGGACTGATGTTGCTCAAGCTAGATATGCACATTTTTAAAAAAATTTTATTCATTCATGGAATGTGGGTATCACTGGTTAGATCAGTATTTATTGACTGTCCTTAATTGCCCTTGGGCAGATGGTGGTGTGATGCCTCCTTGAACCACTGTAGGTAGACCCACAAGACTGTCAGGGAGGAAGATCAAGGATTTTGACCCAGCAATACTGAGGGAATAGCGATACATTTCCAAGTCAGGACATTGAGAGACTTGGGACAGGAACTAGCAGGTTATGATGTTTCCATATATCTGCTTCCCTTAGTGGTAGTGGTCATAGATCTGAGGCATGCTGTCTAAGGAGCCATGGTGAATTTCTGCAGGTACCTATTGTAGATGGTACACAATGCTGCTACTGTGGCAGAGGGAGTGGATGGATAAGTGAATTAATAAATAATTGTCCATAGGTCTGGCAGCATCTGTGAAGGAAGAAACAGAGTTAACGTTACAGGTCCAGTGACCCTTCCTCAGAACTGGTCCATCTCTCACTAGTGGACAGAGATGGTTAATATCCCTTGTGGATTATGAATAATTGTTAACTTATTGTTGATAAGTGTGGGAACCATCTAAATTTGTAATCAAATCATTTGTTAACCGAACTTCAACACATCATCATCTTGACCAAATATAAAATAAAAGTCTATTGGTTCTGCAGTGTGGTGTGGTTGAATTAATTTCTGCAGTATAATTCATCCCTAACCGCATCACTTTACCTCTGATGATAGGTATTAGGTGCTCATGGAATAATTTGTCACCAAGATTGATATCATCCATTCAGCCACCTCTGCTGCATCTTTCTCTTCCCTTTGTCCATCAAGCCAAGCTTCATGCAAATGTCCTCCCTGTTCTAATCCTGATCCCACAACTTTCTTTAACTTTAGTCTAAATTCTATATCCCCTCATGACTTCTAAAAGCTCAACCTGTCTACGAGTTTCATCTCCAGTTCTCTTAACCTTATGCTCAACCAACTACTGAACACCCAACTGCTCTTGCAGGCACCCAAGCAGGTTGACATTGTAAATGGTCTCTTACCTCGGGTATTGTACCCCTTTTCCCCCTTAGCAAAACTGCCATCATTTCTCCTTTCTTCATCAAAAAGAACCTTGACCTTTGGTTCTTATAAATGAGCTCCTCATTTCCAACCTTGTGCTTCTCTCCAAGATCCTTGAACATGTTTCACCTCTCAAGTTCCTGTCTATCATTCCCACAACAACACGAATGAAACGCTTCTATTCTGTCTACACTACTGCCATAGCACGGAAGTGATCCTAATCAAAATCACAGTTGATGTTCTATTTGACTGTGATTGTGGTACATTATCCTTGTTCAGCTTTCTTGATCTGTGTGCAGTCTGTGACACTCTTGACCATACCATCCTTCTCCAATGTATCATCTCCATTATTCAACTGTAGAGAGAGCCGTCACCTGGTTGAACTCGAACCTATCTAATCTCCTGCAATTTCTTCTCTTCCAATTCCTAGGCCTCTGGAGTCACCAAGAATCTTTCCTTAAACAAACACAGAGAATTCTGGAGAAACTCAGCAAGTCTGGCAGCAACAGTGGAGAGAAAGAGAGTTAACATTTTGTGCCTGATATGACTCTTCTTCTAAACTCTGAAGTACAGTCATACTAGACTTGAAACATTAACTCCACTTCTTTTCACAGATGCTGCCAGACCTGCTGAGTTTCTTCAGCAATCCCTGTGTTTATTTCAGATTTCCAGCTTCCACAGAATTTTGCTCTTACTAATGGATCTTTCCTTGACTCCCTATTTCTTGTCTGCTGGGCTGCATTTGAGCCTCAGCATCTGAGGACATGGCGTCAGATCTCACATTTATGTTGGTTGCACTGAATTGTGTATTACAGCCACATCCCTCAACTCCTTAGCAGCACCTATGTTGTCAATCCATCAATTCAGTTTTGGATAAGGTACAATTTTAAAAATTGTCTTCAGATTTTGAGAGAATCTCTGTTCCTCTGTTCTCTCATTGTCATTTCCAAGCTCTTCCTGGCCACTATTCAAAATTGACTGTTTGAAACCTTTTTGCCCTACTTTTGCCATCACCCATTTTCTTTGGTTGCTATGTCTGCCTGTGCTTTTACCTGTCCAGTCCTTTAGTCCAAACCTTTCTCCCTAAACCTCTCCACTTTCAAGACTCTGTAAAACTCAACTTTTGACAAAACTGTGGTCTTTTTATAGATTTTTCATTTTATTGTGCTCCTGTGAAGTCTCGAGACATTTTCCTATAGGCACCATATATCGTTAATTATATGACAGGTTGGATCTGCAGTATTGGCATCTGCTCTAAAACTACTGCACAAGGATGGACAAGATGTACAGTAGTCTTATGGTATTCATCAGAACTTTTCTGGTTATAAATGTGAGGAGATAAGCAACTCAAAAAAATCTGAGTCTCACAGGCAGAGAAAATAACCCCCAAAAGCAGCCAGTGCCCCAGCACCTAACTATATTTGCCTCAGGAGCACCCTGCTTTGTTGTGATGCCTAATAAACTGCAATACATTACTTTCATAGAAATTAGACCCCTATATACAATACAATACGAACAATTTAATAATATTGTATATTATAATAATATTATCCATGAATAATATTATAGAACCATTTTATGTTAGTAGATATTGACAAAACAATCAGACTTTGTGACTGATGATACACAATGACTGTATGCGTTAGCATTGAGCATATAATAGTTAAGATCAGAAACTACTACTGGCAGTACTGTTGTCATTGGATGCATCATACTTTACATTATGTTTCCACTTTGTCTCACATTTCTTTCTGGTGCAATTTGGCTGCAGTGTTATCAGTGCAAAAGACTGTATAATTTTAAGGCAAACTGTGTTCAGTGTAACTAATATGTTTGTGATGTTTTGCACTGAAGAAAGAAATGGAAAAGTTATGGATTTATGCTGTAAAAAGAGGTGGGGACGAACAAGTGGAGCAGAAGGGAAGTTCAGGGGGCAATTACACACCAAGGCAGGTTAAAGAAAGCACAGAACAAACATCAAAGGATGTAGTAATGGTCATGGAAAAGAGAGGTAGGTCCAGAGTATGCTTTAATCAGAGTTCCCTGTATTCTCTATCCCCTCTACGTGGACATGGACCCCTGAGGTGTAGAAGAAAAAGATTAGACGGAATCTGTAAGGTCCATGTGTGGATTTCTGGAACCAGGAGTCAATGCTGCGATCTGTACTGTCATGCTGATGGCAGCTGTGCCCGTGCAGCCACGCAGCTTAGCAGGAGTGTTGGTATTAATACTAGAGTATAGGTCAGCTCTGCTGAAAGCAAAACAGTGGAGTAAGGGAAAGCAAATGGAGGACACGGTTCATGGTCCGAAGTTGTTGAACTGTGCTGGGTGCAGAAGGTTATGAAGTGTCTAGGCAGAAAATGAGGCATTGTTCTGAGGCTTGGCTTATCGACAATGGCTAAATGGTATTTATTTATTGGAAGTTGAAGATTGAGGGGTGATCTTACTGAAATGTATATGATTCCAAGGGAACTTGGCATTGTAGATATTAACAAGTACTTCCGCCAGTGGAAGAGTCTTGAACTCTTAAATAAGGAGACTCACTCGTAAAATTGGGATGAAAAGGAATTTCTTCTCTCAAAGCATAGTGAATGCCTGGAATTTTCTACTCCAGAGAGATGTGGTGGCTAGATCACTCAAAGTATTTAAAGATAGGGGATAGCTACTTGAAATATCAAGGAGCTGAGAACTATGAGGAGCAGGCACAAAATAAGCATTGAAATCTGGAGCAGATCAGCCATGATCTTACAGAATGGTGAGGTAGGCTTGAGGTGGTAAGAAGACCTACTCTTGCCCCTATTTTATATGCCCTTTATGATTTGAATGATTTATTGTCACTTGCATTTTACAGTGAAGAGTACAGTAAAATACGGTGAAAAGCTTCAACTGTCACCACAATCCGGCACCATTTTGAACAGTTTAAGAATAAAAAAAGAGTAAAAAAACATAACTGAAAGACAGTCTATCTTCATTCTGCCACCTCCACCATGAGTCCTGAGTTGGCTCGCTAGCGACTCCTGCACCACCACTCTTCCTCCACCGCCTTGCCAGCACCTGCACCTCACCCAGCAATGTAAGAGTCACCACTCTTGGTGCCATCTCTTCAATGCTGCTGGGCCCACCTCGGCATTGCTGCTGCCATGTCCCATGCTGAACCCACACTTGCCCCGCAACCAGGAGTCCCTGGCTCTGCTGCCAGCCCCAAACACTGGGAGGATATCCTTGCTACTGCTGCCACTGTCTCCAATCGCCAGGAAATGCTGCATTAGCCGCTACCTCTGATTGCCGGGAGGCTGCCGCTACTCCCTGCACACACTGCTCTTGCTGCTGAGCCAATGCCACCGACTAACGTGCCAGAGAAGAGAAAAACGAAAGAAACAAAATCAAAAGAAAAACTCCAGTTTGCATTGGACTTCACTGGAACCTGTCACTTTTCCCCTTTTTCTTAAATTTTGAAGAGACATAATCAGACTTGAAACAGTAACTGTTTCTCTCTCCACATATGCTTCCAGAACTGCTGTGTTTCTCTAGCACTTTCTGCTTTTATTTCAGATTTCCAACATCAACAGTATTTTTTATTTCCAGTCAATTAAATTTGGGTTACTCACAGGTGGTGGATTAACACCGACTTAAAATGCTTATTTGTGCAACGGCTTTCTTTTAGTCAAATTCCAGTACTAAGTTCAAAACAAACACAGAGAGTACTGGAAAACTCAGCAAGTCTGGCAGCATCTGGAGAGAGACAGAGTTAACATTTCAAATCCGGTATGACACTTCTTCAGAACTCATCTTTTATCCCAGTAGCACGTTACTTCTCTCAGAGTATGTCTAAGCATATTTCTGATTTTTTTTAATGGAGTTATCTTTATAAAGGCTGCCTGATTGCATTGCTTCATTGATAGATTTTGTATCCAGTGATATGAAAATGAGTATATGAAAGAAACTTCTAAAAACAAGTACAATTCTGGACACAGTTTGCATAATCTTGTCCAAAGGAGAAACTCCACCCCATGCCAAAGCTTCTGACTGACCCTTTCTCCCTGCTCCTAACATTGATGACAGAGTAACCCATTGCTTTGCTACCCAGAATTACCTTCCTAAACCTTCACAATTGCTCGGTCTGGGTTCAAGTCCCACCTATTCCAGAGATGTGTAATAATCTCTCTGAGGAGATTGATTAAAAAATAGCTTTGGAAACTTTTCCAAATCCACCTCCTCTGCCAACATTTTGTACTTCCCACATATATTCTCCCTAATTAGGTTAGCAGCACTCTTCCAGAACCTTTCCATAAAGCGCAACAGGATGATGTGATCAGTAGAACTAAAAATATGTAGCCACATCACCGGCATCAACATTTTACATGCATGTAAAGGACTGAGAGCAACTGTTGATCACGGAATCATCAACCATGTCACAACAACCTCTGACAGTCAAACATTTCGGAATTAGGTTAGGATTTAGTGTTGGTGATAGTTTTAGGGGTAAGCATGTCAGAAATTGCAATGGAGGGATGGGGCTAATTTCAGGTTCAAGCATTACGAGTTGTGTTTGGATAGGATTACAGGATAGGCTGTATGAATTGTGGGAATAGTTAGAATTAGGTGTTAAAGTTATGGGATAATGTTCGTGGTTAAATTTAAAATTAATTAGATCATAAGTTAATTACATCTCAAGTAACTACAATAAATTTGTCAAACAGGATTTTGCTTGCAAGAAAAACTATGTTGACTCTGCATGACTGTATTGATTTTCTAAATGTCTTGCTACTTCCTGTTAAATAATAATAGCATTTCCCAGTGGCAGTTATATGTTAGGCTAATTTGTCAATAGCTTTCCTCTTTCTGTCTCCTTCATTTCATGAATAGAGATGTTACATTTTCCGATCTGCAAATATTTTTTTCTAGAATCTAGGGAATTTTGGATAATTGCAAACAATGCATACTCCTTTCAAGGCTGTAGGGTGCAGACCATCAAATCCGAGCCATTAGTTTTCCTGGTAAGTTTTTGGCTCTAAGGGATTATGATTCAAAATGTTGGCAAACGGGACTAGATTTACGTAGAATATCTGGTTGACATGGATGACTTGGACCGAAGGGTCTGGTTCCGTGCTGCATATCTCTTTGAGTCTATGATTGCTTTCAGTTCTTCGATCTATTTTATCCCGTGATTTTTTTTAAACTATTCTTTGGGATGCCTTTTTGTGTCTTCTGCTATGCGAAGTTACAATTGTGTAATAGCATTGGGGTTAGTGTGATGTCTAGAGTTGGGAAATTCTCAAGTGATGGACTTAGTTTTATAGATGGAGATAAGATAACAGGATACGGTAACAGGACAGGGATAGCAATAGGGTTAAAGCAATTGTAATACAGCTGCGGAGGTAGGGCTACAAGGCAAGGAAATAAGAGTCAGGTTTCAGATGATAGAGTCAAAGCAATAGCATCAAGGTTACACTGTTAAGAAAAGGGGTCAAGGTGGCTATTCAGCCAGGAGTTAAAGAATAGCGCCAAAGTCTGAGGATAGGTTTACAAGCATAACATTGCAGGAGAAGGTTGGAGTGAGTTTTTGGTTGGGGCAGTTGGCAGTGGAATCAGGCAAGTCAAGTTCAGAGTTGGAGATGAGGTTGAGGAAGAGATTTTGGAAAAGAATAAGTTTGGAAGATAGGGTTGGTGTATTGGATTGGACGTTAGACGTCGAAGATAAAGTTAAGCTGGGGGTGGGGGGAGAGTTTGGAGACAGGATAAAGGGTGAACCCGGGATGAGGGAAACAGGGTGAGGCCTAAAGGACTTGGGTCCAGGTGAGGGGGGTCAGGGGAGAGGGTTCCAGAGCGACAATGGTCAACATATCAAATAAATAATAGACACGATATCAGTCTCCTCACCTGATCCAAGGCCAGATCCTCGAACCAGTTGTGCAGCAACACTGACGGGTTGTAGGTTCTCTCGCCCATTGCTCTCACTCGGACAGAAGCCACCCTCCCGAACACAATAGCGTCGTCAACCAGAGCGGTTCCCCCGGCAACCAGGCGCCCTTTCACCTCGCGTCACCGGAACTTCCGGCAGCGCAGTTACCAGGGCAACGGGAGGGAGAGAGCAAGAGTGTCAGGGAGAGGGAGAGCGGGAAGGGGACGGGGACGGGGACGAGGACAGTGGGGAGATGGGGGGAGACGGAAGTGGAGGGGTGCGGAGATGGAGCGGAGGAGGGGGAGTGCGTGGGGGGGAGGGGGCGGGGGAAAGGGCAGGGGAGGGGGGATGGGGTGTGTGGGAGCGCGAGGGTGTGACAGGGAGCGAGGGAGAGGGAGCGAGGGTGTGAGGGGGAGCGAGGGAGAGCGAGTGAGGGGGAGCGAGGG
>JAHRHZ010000048.1:4105961-4144823 GCA_024137785.1 Ginglymostoma cirratum | reverse complement strand
TGGGGCTGGATGAACACAGCAGGTCAAGCAGCATCATAGGAGCAGGAAAACTTGACGTTTCGGGCCTAGATCAGCCAGGATATTACTGAATGGCAGAGTAGGCCAGTTGGCCTACCCTTGCTCCTGGTTCTTATACAACTGCTTAGTGGTCACCTCTCATTCAACCTTAGTGTTTCATTAGTGTAACTACAGCAACCAACTTTATAGCTTTTTCATCATTTGTTTCTCTGTCGCCTTTCTGAAATGTTCAGGGTGATCACCTTCACTGTTGAAACCATGTGCAGACTTCAGAACAGTGAAACCTGAGCTAAGTACCCCAGATGACCAATCATCTCAAAGGAATAGAGGTTGGCATGGAGCCAAACAGCTTTTGTATAAAAATAAATTTTGTGTTGGTTTTTTCACTTAGATGTGTTGGTAGTTTTGGTGTAGTTGGGGAGAAATGTGAATGACCAGAAAGTGTCTGAAAAATGTTAGTACTGATCTTGATTTTTATCAGAACAGGATCATAACGTCAGCATTACACTAGAGACCTTGTGCAATTATCAAAGCTTTTAATGGTATGAATTCTACAACCGCTGCTTTAACTTTCACTGAAGTTCTTGACTAGGTGCTTGGTGCCTATAGTATTACTTTGAACCTTGAAGACCTATTTAAACAAATGGGGAAAATGAGTAAGCTGTGTAACATTAGACTAGCCAGCCGAACATTGGTGTACACTTCCAAAGATCAAATGCAGGTCAAAATTAAATGTTGCTTTTAAGAGCGTTTTTTGATAAATAACATCTGACATGGATTTATTTGAATCAAACTGTATTTGACCAAACTGGCTGCATTCTTCAGTGAACTAATGAAGAGGATTATTGAGGGTAGTGTATATATGGACTTTGAAAAGACACGATGAAATGTCACATAACAGACTTGTTAGCAAAATTTAAACCCATAAAATTAAAGGAGCAGTAAAATTACAGATGAGAAATTGACAAGGAGACAGAAAACATAAAGAGAAATAGTGAATGGAAAGATTTTACTGTGGTGTTCCTAATTGTTGGCTTTCGGACCCTTGCTGTTTCTATTATATATAGATCATTTGGGTATACAGGGAATTATTTCAAAATTTGTAGATGACACCAAGATTTAAAATGTGGTAAATAAACAGGAAAATAGTGAAAGGCCTTAGGAGGATATAGACAGACTGGTGAAATAGGAAGGAGCAAATTCCTGCAGATGCTGGAATGTCTACAGAAAACAAAAAACGCTGGATATCACAGCGGGTCAGGCAGCATCCATGGAGAGGCAGCAAGCTAATGTTTCAATTCTAGATGGCTGTTCATCAGAGCTGACATGAAGTGTGGAGGGCACAGTATTTATACAATAGTTGGGTGGGGGTGGAATGCTGGGGGGAGAAGGGATGTTGATAATTCATATTAAGTGATCAGAATGTGAGAATGGCAGAACAATGGTGCATCTAACTGCCAGACTGGAAAGAGCAGATGGTCCTACTGGGGCGGGGAGAGGGGAGAGAGGACGTGGTGACAGAGAATGTAACAAGTAAAGCAAAAAGAAAGGGAAGCAATGGGAGTGGGTTCACAGTCTGAAAGTGTTGAAATAGGAACATAGGATTTATGTACAAGAGTGGGCTATTTGACTGATCCATCGTTCAGTAAGATCACGGCTGATCTGTTACTCTGCTTTCCTGAATGACCCCTATAACCAACTCCATTGTCAAAAATCGAACTAACTCAGCCTTAAATAAATTTAGAAACAAGACCTCTAATCCTGTCTGGAGAAGAGTATTCCAAACACTAACCACTCAAAAGAAAAAAAATCTAACTTAAAAGGGAGAGCTCATATTTTTATTTTTAAACCATGCTCCCCTAGTTCTAGATAACACAGTGTGGAGCTGGAGGAGCACCGCAGGCCAGGCAGCATCAGAGGAGCAGGAAACTGACATTTTAGGTCAGGACCCTTCTTCAGAAATGTGGGAGGGGGAAGGGAGCTGGGAAATAAATAGAGAGGAGGGGTGGGGCTGGGGAATGGAGGTGGGATGGTGATAAGCGAGTGCAGGTAGGCAATGGTGGGGATTGGTCAGTTAGGTGGGAGAGAAGATGGACTGGTTGTGTCAGGTCAAGGAGGCGGGGACGAGAGTGAGGGTTGGTCGCGGGATGAGGCCGGGGGTGGGGAGATTTTGAAACTGGTAAAATCCACATTGAGACCATTGGGCTGTAGGCTCCTGAGGTGGAATATGCTCCTCCAGTTTACGGGTGGCGTCATTGTGACTCTGGAGGAGGCCCAGGATGGACATGTCGCCCGGGGAGTGGGGGGGGGGAGTTGAAATGGTTCACAACTGGAAGGTGTTGTTTGTCGTGAACAGAGTGCAGGTGCCCTACAAAGCGATCTCTAAGCCTCCGCTTGGTCTCACCAATGTAGAGGGGGCCACATCGGGAGCAGCAGACCCAATCGACCACATTAGCGGATGTGCAAGTGAAAATGAACCTCTGACTGATGTGAAAGGTTTGTTTGGTGCCTTGAAAGGAGGTGAAGGTGGAGGTGTAGGGGCAGGTGTAGCACTTCCTGTAGTTGCAGGGAAAAGTGGTGGGGCTAGTGGGGAGTGTGGAGCAGACGAGGGAGTTGCGGAGAGAGCAGTCCCTACAGAAGGCAGATAAGGGTGGGGAGGGAGATATGTGTTTGGTTGTGGGGCTGGATTGCAGGTGGTGGAAGCAGTGGAGAATGATACGTTGAATGATATATTAGTGGGGGGATTCTGTCTTTGTTTTTGTTGTGGGAGGAGATGTGAGGGCAGACATGCAGGAAACGCAAGAGATGCGGTCAAGAGCATTTTCAACCACCGAAGGGGGCAAGTTGCGGTCCTTGAAACGAGGACGTTGGGATGTCCAGGAGTGGAACGCCCCATCTTGGAGCAGATGAGGCAGAGGAATTGGGAGCAGGGGATCGCATTCTTGCAGGAAGGTGGGTGAGAGGAGGTTGAGTCTAGGTAGCTGTGGGAGTCGATGGGCTTGAAATAGATGTCAGTTTTGAGGTAGTCACCAGAGATGGAGACAGAGAGGCCCAGGAAGGAGAGGGGGGTATCAGAGATGGTCCAGGTGAACTTGAGGTTGAGACGAAATGTGTTAGTAAAGTTGATGAACTGTTCAAGCTCCTCGTGGGAGCACGAGGCAGCACCGATACAGTTATCAATGTAGCGGAGGAAGAGTTGGGGATTGTGCCAGTGTAGCTGCGAAAGACAGACTGTTCCACATGTCCTATGAACTTTGCGAGTAGGAACATTGCCCAATACTCCACCTTGTCAAATCCCCATGAGGCATTATATGTTTTAATAGGAGCACCTTTCATTCTTCTAATCTCCAATTGGTAAAGGCCCAGCCTGTTCAACCTTTCTTCATAAGAAAAACCCTTTGTCTTTGGAATGGAGGTGAGGGGGTTCAAGTGAACCTCTCTAACTGGTCCAAAAGCAGTTATTATCTGTTTTCAAATTAGGACAGCAAACTCTACACAGTACTCCAGTTTTATTAACGGCATGTACAGCTGCAGTAAAACTTGCCTACTTGTTTATTCCATTCTGTTTGCAATAAATGACAAGATTCAATTTACCTTCTTACTCACTTACTGTACCTGAGTACTAAATTTGTTATTCATATACCAACACACCCAGATCGCTCTGTACTGCTGAAGTCTGTAACCTCTCTCCATTTAAATACTTTTCTCCCTGTCAAAATGAAGAAGGAAACATTTACTTACTCAATCTTCCAATTTTTGTTCATCTCTGTATCTCTGTGGACTCTCTACCTCAACTTGACAACATACTTTAGTATCCATCTTGGTGTTATCAGCAAAGTTAGCTACTGTACATTCAGTCCCCTCATCCAATTCATTGATATAGAATGCAAATAGCTGAGGACTGAGCACTGATCGCTGTGGATCTCCACAAGTGACAGCTTGCTAATCTATCTAACCCTATTTTCTGCTTCCTGTGAGTTAACCAATCCTTTCTCCATGCTAATATGACAGCCCCACACCATGTGCTCTTGTGCAGCAACCTTTAATGTGTCACCTTATCAAATGCCTTTTGAGAATCCAAGTTCATCACATCTACTAGTTTACCTTTAACACCTTAAATATTATCTTGTCTAAAAAATAAATTAGCATGAATCTTTGGAAGGCTATAAAAATTTATCTATTTTCTTTGCTGCCACTTCTTTTAAGACCCCAGAAGACAAGCAGGTGGGTCCTGAGGACTTGTCAACATTTGGGTCCAATAATTTTTCCAGCAACTTACCCTGGTGACAGGTTTTTTTACTTCATCATGGAATATAGATGTCACTGAGTGGATGAGCATTTATTGCCCATTCCCAGTTATCCTTGATAAAGTGGTGGTGTGCTTTTTTTGTTGACTCACTGTAGTCCATGTGCTGTAGGTCGACCCACAATGCCCTCGGAGGAAATTACAGGATCTTAACCCAACAACACCAAAGGACCAGCACTATATTTCCAAGTCAGGATGGTGATTGGCTTGGAGGGGAACCTGCAGGCTCCAATGTATCAGTTACCCTTGTCCATTGAAATTGAAGTGGTTGTGTGTTTGGAAGGTACTGTCTAAAATGCCTTGGTGAATTTCTGCAGTGCATCTTTTAGATGGTACACATTGCCTCTAGTGCTGATGGTGGAGGGAGTGATTAGACCATAAGACATAGGAGTGGAAGTAAGGCCATTCGGCCCATCGAGTCCACTCTGCCATTTAATCATGGCTGATGAGCATTTCAACTCCACTTACCCGCACTCTCCCCGTAGCCCTTGATTCCTTGTGAGATCAATTATCAATCTCTGCCTTAAAGACATTCAACGTCCCGGCCTCCACTGCACTCCGTGGCAATGAATTCCACAGGTCCACCGCTCTCTGGCTGAAGAAATGTCTCCTCATTTCCGTTCTAAATTGACCCCTCTAATTCTAAGGCTGTGCCCACGGATCCTAGTATCCCCACCTAACGGAAACAACTTCCCAGCGTCCACCCTTTCTAAGCCATGCATTATCTTATAAGTTTCTATTAGATCTCCCCTCAACCTTCTAAACTCAAATGAATACAATCCCAGGATCCTCAGCTGTTCATCGTATGTTAGGCCTACCATTCCAGGGATCATCCGTGTGAATCTCCGCTGGACACGCTCCAGTGCCAGTATGTCCTTCCTGAGGTGTGGGGCCCAAAATTGGACACAGTATTCTAGATGGGGCCTAACTAGAGCTTTATAAAGTCTCAGAAGCACATCGCTGCTTTTATATTCCAACCCTCTTGTGATAAATGACAACATTCTATTCGCTTTCTTAATCACAGACTCAACCTGCAAGTTAACCTTTAGAGAATCCTGTACCAGCACTCCCAGATCCCTTTGTACTTCGGCTTTATGAATTTTCTCACCGTTCAGAAAATAGTCCATGCCTGTATTCTTTTTTCCAAGGTGCAAGACCTCGCATTTGCTCACGTTGAATTTCATCAGCCATTTCCTGGACCACTCTCCTAAACTGTCTAAATCATTCTGCAGCCTCCCTACCTCCTCCGTACTACCTGCCTGTCCACCCAACTTCGTATCATCAGCAAACTTCGCCAGAATGCCCCCAGTCCCTTCATCCAGATCATTAACATGTAAAGTGAACAGCTGCGGCCCCAACACTGAACCCTGCGGGACACCACTTGTCACCGGTTGCCATTCTGAAAAAGAGCCTTTTATCCCAACTCTCTGCCTTCTGTCAGACAGCCAATCCTCAATCCATGCCAGTAACTCACCTCGAACACCATGGGCCCTCACCTTACTCAGCAGCCTCCCGTGAGGCACCTTATCAAAGGCCTTTTGGAAGTCTAGATAGATAACATCCACTGGGTTTCCCTGGTCTAACCTACTTGTTACCTCTTCAAAGAATTTTAACAGGTTTGTCAGACACGACCTCCCCTTACTAAATCCATGCTGACTTGTTCTAATCCGACCCTGCACTTCCAAGAATTTAGAAATCTCATGCTTAACGATAGATTCTAGAATTTTACCAACAACCGAGGTTAGGCTAATCAGCCTATAATTTTCCATCTTTTGTCTTGATCCTTTCTTAAACAAGGGGGTTACAACAGCGATTTTCCAATCATCTGGGACTTCCCCTGACTCCAGTGACTTTTGAAAGATCACAACCAACGCCTCCGCTATTTCCTCAGCCACCTCCCTCAGAACTCTAGGATGCAGCCCATCGGAGCCAGGAGATTTATCAATTTTTAGACCTTTTAGCTTTTCTAGCACTTTCTCTTTTGTAATGCCTACCATACTTAACTGTGCCCCCGACTCTCCTTAATTGTTGGGATATTACTCATGTCTTCCACTGTGAAGACTGATGCAAAATACTTATTAAGTTCTTCAGCTATTTCCTTATCTCCCATCACTAGCCTTCCAGCATCAATTTGGAGCGGCGCAATGTCTACTTTTGCCTCTCGTTTGTTTCTTATGTATTGAAAGAAACTTTTACTATCATTTCTAATATCACTGGCTAGCCTACCTTCGTATTTGATCCTCTCCTTCCTTATTTCTCTCTTTGTTTTCCTCTGTTTGTTCTTGTACCCTTCCCAATCTTCTGATTTCCCAGTGTTCTTGGCCACTATATATTGGCACCACATCCGTAAATAATCAAGTTGTTGCTTTCTGAAGCATCTTGAGTATTCCTGGAGATGCACACATCCAAGCCAATGGAGAGTATTCCATCATATTCCTCACTTGTGCCTTGTAGATTGTAGACAAGCTTTGAGGAGTTAGGGGATGAGTTATTGCTGCAGGATCCTAGCCTCTAATCTGCTCTTGTAGTCAGTGTCAAAAGTCATATGACACCAGGTTATAGTCCGACAGATTTATTTGAAATCACAAACTTTCTGAGCACTGCTCCTTCGTCATGTGCCTTTGTCCTCTTGAAACTACGCCATGTTCTTTGCATTCTTCAACATGTCGTTGATGATGATGAGCATCTCGCAACAATCATCCCTACGCCTCTACTTCTCACCTTCAAACAACGGCCAAACTTTAAACAGACCATCATACGCGGCAAACTACCCAACTGTCAGGATGTTATTGATCACAACACCACACAACTCTGCTACGGCAACCTCTGCAAGACATGTTACTACCATCACACATGGGAACACCATCTGCCACGTACACAGCAGACATTCATGTGACTTGGTCAATGTTATCTATCTCATACACTATAGACAGGGATGTCCGAGGTATGGTATATTGGTGAGATTGTGCAGATGCTATGTCAATGGATGAATGGACACCGTGCAACACTCACCAGACAGGAAAGTTCCCTCCCAGTTGGGAGACACTTCAACGGTCAAGGACATGCAGCCTCCGATCTTCAGATAAGTGTCCTCCAAGATGGCCTTTAAGATACACAGCAACACAGAATTGCTGAGCAGAGACTGATAGCCAAGTTCCATACCCATGAAGATGGCCTCAACCATAATCTTGGGTTCCTGTCGCACTATATGTGACCCCACCACACTGTTCTGCATGTGTAAAATCTTACTTACTGTCCTGTTTTGACACCAATACCTTGATAAATTGTTATGGTCTCTCTACCTTAACTATTTTGTACAGTTCTGGATTACTTATTATTTTGTTTAGACCCTCAGCATGCGACTCTTACACCTATTATGTCATTCCAGTCATATGGTTTGTCTCCAGCTCCATTATTTTTAATTTTTTGTAATTATCTCTCTGCCTCATTTAATTGGATTATAGGTCATCCCCTCGCTTGTTATTCACCTGTTGACACTTTATTCACACCGTCTGACACTCTTGATCACCTGCAGAGACCTATTACTTAGCCTGTTGACACTCCACTCACACCACTTGTGTGATCTGATCTCTCTGTCCATTGTTCTCTTTGCCCATTGATCTCTCCGCCCTGTAAATTCTGTGCCTGTATGCTTCTCTCTCACTTCACCTGATGAAGAGACAACGATCCAAAAGCTTATGATTTCAAATAAACCTGTTGGACTATAACCTGATGTCGTGTGACTTCCAACTTTGTCTACCCCAGTCCAACAACAGCAGTTCCACACCTGATAGTCAATATATTCCACTGGCTATTCCACTTCAGTTTCTAGTCAATGGTAACCCCCCAGAATGTTGATTATGGGGATGCCATGATAGTAACACCATTGAATGTCAAGGGGTGATGGTAAGCTTGTCTCTTATTGGAGATGATCATTGCCTGGCATTTGTATGGCGCAAATATTACTTGCAACTTATTGGCCTAAGGTGAACATTGTCCAGGTCTTCAAACAGGAGGCTGCAAGAACACAGCAGGCCAGGCAGCATCCGGAAAAAAGGAGCAGACAATGTTTCGGGTATTACCCTTCTTCAAGACTGGATGTGGGGATAGGGGGAGCTGCAGATAGAGAGAGGGGAGAAGGGGTGGAGACAAAATGGTGTTGTTAGGTGGACACTGGTGGTAGGTACAACCAGATTGGTCAATGGGAGGGATGAATCCATTTGGTGGCTGGAAGGAAGGGTCAGAAGACAGAATGGAAGGGAGGAGGTGGGGCTGGAAGGGGAGGCAGGGGATGGGTGGGAAGGTTATTTGAAATTGGAGAACTCAATAGGGTGCCCAGGCAGAAGATATAGTGTTGTTCTTCAAATTTGTGTTCGGATTTGCTGCAACACTGGAGCAGGCCTAGGATGGACATGTCGGAGGAGGAGTGGGACAGGGGGTTGAAATGGGTGGGGACAGGGAGGTTAGGTTGGCTGTTATGGGCCAGGCGGAGATGTTCAGTGAAACAGTCACCTTGTTTACTTTTGGTCCCAAGAAGACCACAGCGGGAGCACTGGATGCAAGAGACTAGGCTGAAGGAGATGCAGGTAAAGCTCTGTCTCACTTGGAAAAGCTGTTTAGGGCCCTGAATGGAGGTGAGGGAGGTGGAGTGTTTTACGGTTACAGGGGAAGGTACCAGGTGGGTTGGAGTCGGTGGGAAGTGTTGCGCAAACTGAGGAGTGGCAAAGGGAATGGTCCTTGCAGAAGGCAGAGAGGGGTGGAGTCTAATTGGAATTGGTGGAAGTGTTTGAGTGGCAGTGTCACAGCGACTTGGAATGCAGATTTGAAGAACAACACCTTATCTTCTGCTTTGGGCACCCTATAGCCTGGAGGACTCAACATTGAGTTCTCCAATTTCAAATAACCCTGCCACCCATCCCCTGTCTCCCCTTCTATTCCACCTTCTGACCCTCCCTTCCAGCCACCAACCAGATTCATCCCTCCCATTGACCAACCAGATTGTACCTACCACCAGTGTCCATCTATCGCCATCATTCTATTGCCACCCCTCTTCCCGCCGCCCCCCCTTATCTGCAGCTCCCCTTACCCTACATCCAGTCCTGTAGAAGGGTTACACCCAAAATATTGACTGCTCCATTCCCTCCAGATGCTGTCTGGCCTGCTGTGTTCTTCCAGCCTCCTGTTTGTCTACCTTGAATTTCAGCATCAGCAGTTATTTTTGGCTCATTGTCCAGGTCTTGCTGCATTTGAACATGGACTGCATCAGTAACTGAGGAATCACAATGGTGCTGAACATTGTGCAAACATTGGTGAGCATCCTCCCTTCTGAGCTAATGATGGAGGGAAGGTCATTGATTAAGTACCTGAAGATTGTTGGGCATAGGACACTACCTTGAGGAACTCATGCAAAGATGCCTTAAGCTGAAATGACTCACCTCCAACTACCATAACCATCTTCCTATGTACCAGGTATGACTAACCAGCACAGAGCCTATCCCTGATTTCCATCAACTCCAATTTTGCTTGGGCTGCTTGATGCCACTTGATCAAATGCACCCTCTGCAAAGGGCGGTTATCCTCACTTTATCCCTGGAATTTGGTTGTTTTGTCCATGTTTGAATGAAAGAAGTCAGGAGCTGAGTGGCCCTGGCAGAACCTAAACTGAGTATCACTGAGCGGGTGCTGTTGATAGCATCGCTGATGACACCTTCCATTACTTTACTGATGATTGAGAGTGGACCAATGGAATAAGAACTAGCTGTTTGGATTTGTTCTTGCTTTTTGTGGACAGCATATTTCTGGGCAATTTCCACATTGTCAGGTAGACGCCACTGTTTTAGCTGTGCTGGAACAGCTTGGCTAGGAGAGTGGGAAGTTCTGGAGCACACATTTTCAACACTATTGCTGAAATGTTGTCAGGGACAAAATTCTGTAGTACCTAGCACCTTCACTTCTTTCTTAATGTCATGTAGAGTGAATCAAGTTGGCTGAAGACTTGCATCTACGGTGCTGGAGACCTCTGGAGGAGGCTGAGATGAATCATCCACTTGGTACTTCTGGCTAAAGACAGTTGTGAGTGCTTCAGCCTTATCTTTTTTACTGATATGCTGGCTCCCCCCACCCCCACATCCCTGAGGATGGGGATATGAGTATTTCTGCTATAACACGTGTTTCATTAACGAAAATTGGCTGCAACGTGATTGATGTACAGTGGACGCTGTTTGGATAATACGAATTTTCTACCGTGCAGTATAGCCATTTTCTGTAGCAATTTCTCTATAATGCAATTTTCTATAGCACGAGGTCGCACAAGAACGCAGCTATTGTGTTATAGGAGAAATACCTGTAATGGCGGAGCTTCCTCCACCAGTGAATTGTTTAATTGTCCACCACTATTTACAACTAGATAAAGTCATAGAAATGTACAGCACAGAAACAGCCCCTTCGGTCCAACTTGTCCATGCTGTCCAGATATCCTAAATAAATCTAGTCTCATTTACCAGCATTTGGCCCATATCCCTCTAAACCATTCCTTTAGATATACCCATCCAGATGGCTTATAAATGTTGTAATTGTACCAGCCTCCACCACTTCCTTTGGCAGCTCATTCTATATATGTGCCACCCTCTGCGTGAAGAAGTTGCCCCTTAGGTCCCTTTCAAATCTTTCCTCTCTTATCTTAAACCTATGCCCTCTAGTTTTGGACTCCCTCACCCTGGGGAAAAGACTTTGTCTATTTACCCTATCATGGCCCTCATGATTTCAGCCTCCAATGCTCCAGCGAAAATAGCCCCAGCCTATTTAGCCTCTCTATAGCTCAAACCCTCCAACCCTGGCAACATCCTTGTAAATCTTTTCTGAACACTTCCATGTTTAACAACATCCTTCCTATAGCAAGGAAACCAGAATTGCACGCAGTATTCCGAAAGTGGCCTAACTAATGACCTGTACAGACACAATATGATCTTCCAATTCCTACACTCAATGCACCAACCAATAAAGGCAAACATATCAAACGCCTTCTTCACTATCCTGTCCACCTGTGACTCTACTTTCAAGGAACTATGAACCTGCACTCCAAGGTCTTTTTGTTCAGCAACACTCCTGACATTACTATTAAGTGTATAAGTCCTGCCCTTATTTGCCTTTCCAAAATGCAGCGCCTCACATTTATCTAAATTAAACTCCATCTGCCAGTCCTCAGCCCATTGGCCCATCTAATCAAGGTCCCAGTGTACTCACTGTCCACTACACTTCCAATTTTGGTGTCATCTGCAAACTTACTAACCATACCTCCTATGTTCACATCCAAATCATTTACATAAATGTTGAAAAGCAGTGGACCCAACACCAATCCTTGTGGCACACCACTGGTCACAGGCCTCCAGTCTACAAAGCAATCCTCCACCACCACCCTCTGTCTTCTATCTTCAAGCCAGTTTGGTATCCAAATGGCTAGTTCTCCGTGTATTCCATGTGATCTAACCTTGTTAACCAGTCTATCATGGGGAACCTTGTTGAACGTCTTACTGAAGTCCATAGAGATCACATCCACCATTCTAACCTCATCTATCCTCTTTGTTCCTTCTTCAAAAAACTCAATTAAGTTAGTGAGACACGATTTCCCACACACAAAGCCATGTTGACTATCCCTAAGCAATCCTTGCCTTTTTCCAAATACATGTAAATCATGTCCCTCAGGATTCCCTCCAACAACTTGCCCACCACCAATATCAGGTTCACCAGTCTATAGTTCCCTGGCATTTCCTTACCACCTTTCTTAAGTAGTGGCACCATGTTAGCCAAACTCCAGTCTTCCAGCACCTTACTTGTGGCTATCAATGATATAAGTATCTCAGCACAGCAGGCACCTCCCTAGCTTCTCACCGAGTTCTGGGGTACACCTGATCAGGTCCTGGGGATTTATCCACTTTTATGGGTTTTAAGCAATCCAATACCTCCTCATCTGTAATATGGGCAGTTTTCAAGATGTCACTATTTATTTCCCCACATTCTATATCTTTCATACCCTTCTCTACAGTAAACACTGATGCAAAATACCCATTTAGTATCTCCCCCATTTTCTGCAATTCCACGTCTCGGTGGCGACATTGCTGATCTTTAAGGGGCCCTATTGTCTCCCTAGTTACCCTTTTGTCCTTAATGTATTTTTAGTATCCCTTTGGAATCTCCTTAACCCTATTTTCAAAGCTATCCCATATTCCCCTTTTTGCCCTTTTGACTTCCCTCTTAAGTATACTCCTACTGCCTTTATACTCGTCTAGGGATTCACTCAATCCCTGCTGTCTATACTTGAAATACACTTCCTTCTGTAATGTGACAGAAATGTACAGCTTATAGCTTATCTGCTGGTTGTACAGTCGCTGATTGTTTTAAGTTCATCTTTCGCAGCTTCTTTGATTTTCAGTTACCTTTCGGAAGTTTTCTACATTGATGACATAAGTACACAAAATACCTGTTCTAACCCTCCTCCATTTCTTTGCTTTCCAGTGTCAATTCCTCTCACTCTATAGAGGACCAGCACTTGTTTTAATTACTCTCTTCTATTTGACCTTGTAGAATTTTTTAATACCTGCCCTTATATTACTAGTAAAAGTTTCTACAATAAATTGCCAGAGACATGGCTTATGAACAAAAACAAAGTTGCTGGAAAAGCTCAGCAGGTCTGGCAGCATCTGTGAAGGGAAAAACAGAGTTAACGTTTTGGATCCTGTGACCCTTCCTCAGAACTGATGGTGGTTGATGTCAGATTATATGCAGAAAATAGGGAGGTGGGTGGGGTAGGGCGTGAACGATAGGATAGAGCCCAAAGAGAGAGAAAGACTGTTGGACAGACAAAGGGACAGACAGACAAATTTCTGAAGAAGGATCTAGGCCCGAAGTGTCAGCCTTCCTGTTCCTCTGATGAAGGGTCGAGGCCCAAAACGTCAAGCTTTCCTGCTCCTAAGATGCTGCCTGGCCTGCTGTGTTCATCCAGCTCCGCACCTTGTTATCTCAGCTCTACACCTTGTTATCTATGGACAGACAAAGGAGTTAATAACGATCAGGCTGGGAGGGTGAATAGGTGTTAATGGGGACTGTTAGTGACTAACAACAAGGCGTGTGTAATAGCAGGATATGTGATAACAAGGCCTGGTGTGTGGGGTAGGGGGCTAGGACATGGGAGAGTTTAAAATTATTGAACTCGATACTGTGTCTGGAAGGCTGCAGAGTCCCCAAGTGGAAAATGAGGTGTTGTTCTTCCAGCTTGCACTGAGCTTCGCTGGAACACTGCAGCAAGTCTGAGACAGATGTTGGCCAGGGAACAGGATGGTGCGTTAAAGTGGCAGACAACAGGTAGCTCAGGGTCTTTTCTATGAGCAGAACGTAGATGTTCTGCGAAGCGGTCATGGCTTATGAAATTGAATACACAGAATGTGAGGTGGTGCATTTTGGAAGTAAAATGCTAAAAGGTACAATTTTGAAGGGAGTACACCAACACAGACACCAGGGTTTCAAAGACACAACACTGTGAGGTTGAAGTAGAGAAACTGAGCATTAAGGGATGTTGGCTTGATGCAAAGGAGAATCAAATCAATGTAATAAGCAAAAAGGGTGAATGAATGAATTATTGCCACTTGCATTTTACACTGAATCATTCAGTAAAATACAGTGAAAAGTTTCAACAGTCACCACGATCTGGTGCCATTTGAATTGTTTAAAAATAAAAAGGATAAATAAGGTTTTGGAGTAGATTTGTAGCTCGGGTTGTGCGTGTTGTGGTTGGTTGGCTCGCCGAGCTGGTTGCTTGTTTCGCAGAGTTTCGTTACCATGCTGGGTAACATCCTCAGTGCAGTGGTAACGAGCATGGTAACAAAACATCTGCGAAACAAGAAACCAGCTCGGCGAGCCAACCAACCTCAAAAAAGAGTAAACGATATAACTGAAAGAGAGTCCTGTGCCAGCTCACCAGTGACACCTGTGCTGCCACCCTGCCTCCACCGTCTCGCTGCTGCCTGTGCCAGACCCACCAGCATAGGAGTTGCCACTCTTTAGGTGCCATCTCTTCACAGCTGGGCCTACCCCATTGATGCTGGTTCCCGTGCTGAACCTAGTCTGTCCTTGTAACCAGGGGTCCCTGGCTCCGCTGCCGCATCAACTCTACCGGGAGTCCCGGCTCCAGGCATGTCACAAGATGAGGAAGGAAACAGACACTTGTCAAAAGATGAGATGCTGTTCCTCAAGCTCGCATTGAACTTCACTGGAATGTTGTAGCAGACCAAGGAGAGAAAGGTCAAATTGATAGCAAGGTGAAGAATTGAAATGACGAGTGACAACAAGTTCAGGGTCACTCGATCTGCCTTTGGCCTCCCCATTGTAGGGAAGACCACATTGTGAGCAATAAATATTGTATTTTATGTGGAAAGGTGTACTGAATAACTAACTTCAATTCAACATTGGGGCAGCACATTGGTTAGCACTGCTGCCTCACAGCACCAGGGACCTGCATTAGATTATACCCTTGGGCAAGTGTCTGTGTAGAGCCTTCTCATAGAATCCCTAGAGTGTGGAAGCAGGCCATTCAGCCCATTGAGTCCACACCAACCCTCTGAAGAGCATCCCACCCTGACTCACCCCGCTACCCTATCCCTGTAACACTGCATTTCCCATGTCCAACCCACCTAGCCTGGGCACTATGGGCAATTTAGCATGGCCAATCCACCTAACCTTCACGTCTCTGGTCAGTGGGATGAAACTGGAGCACCCAAAGGAAACCCAGGCAGACACAGGGAGAAAGTGCAAACTCCACACAGACATTTACTCAAGGGTGAAATCGAATCCAGGTCCTTTGCACTGCAAGGCAGCAGTGCTCGGAGTTTGCACGTTCTCCCTGTATCTGCGTGGGTTTCCTCTGGGTGTTCCGGTTTCCTCCCACAGTCCAGAGATGTGCAGTTTAGGTGGATTGACCATGCTCAATTGCCCATTGTGTTCAGGGGTGTGTAGGTTAAGTGGGTTAGCCAAGAGAAATGCAGGGGTACAGAAATGGGGGGTGGGCATGGGTCAGAGTGGGATGATATTTGGAGGGTCGGTGTGGACTCCTTGGGTCGAATGGCCTGTTTCCACACTGTCAGGATTCAATGCTTGAGGAGTACAGAGAAAACCAACCCTGCAGCTGTGGAGAAACGAATCAGTGTAGCAGAATAGGCGCATGCCATGAATTCATGGGTGTGTTTAAAACGATTTTGACAAACAGGGATGTGGTTTGCAATGCTGCACTTCAGAGGTAAATTTTTATTTTTAAAAATAGCTTTGGGTGTAAAGAACAGTCTTATTAAGACCACATACAGACCTTGATAATATTGGCTCAAAGGTGATGTGGACAGAGTGGTGAAGTAGTCCCACGCATTACAGATGGAGTTCAGTGCAAGGAACTGAGAAATTATACATTTTGAACAGTCTCAGCAGTGGCTTCGTTGGTAGCCTTCTTGCCTCTGACACAGAAATTTGCTCGTTCAAGACGGGAACACTCCACTACGGTAGTGAATGAATGTGGCACAATTGAAACAATATTTCATCAGATGAAGGATTAGGCCTAGGCCCTGTGTATTGTTTGCAGGAGGAGGTAGGAGATTCTGTGTGATTTATTGAGAAAGATATTATTGGGATTTTTCCCCGGCATCCTGACCAGTAAAGATAGTAAGAACTGCCAATGCTGGAGTCAGAGATAACATAGTGTAGAGCTGGAGGAACACAGCAGGCCAGGCAGCATCAGAGGAGCAAAAAAGTTGATGTTTCGGGTCGGGACCCTTCTGAAATGAGGAGGGGGAAGGGAGCTCTGAAATAAATAGAGACAGGAGGGGTGGGCTGGGGAAGGTAGGTGGGATGGTGATAAGTGAGTGCAGATAGACAGTGGTGGGGATTGGTCAGTGAAGTGGGAGGAGCGGATAGGTGGGAGAGAAGACGGACAGGTTGTGTCAGGTCAAGGTCACCTATCACCATCCCACCTACTTTCCCCAGCCCCACCCCTCCTTTCTATTTATTTCCCTGCTCCCAACTCCCTCCCCTATTTCTGAAGAAGGGTCCCGACCTGAAATGTCAACTTTCCTACTCCTCTGATGCTGCCTGGCCTGCTGTGTTCCTCCAGCTCCACACTGTGTTATCCTGACTAGTAAATACCCTTTAACCAAGATCACTAAAATGGATCATCCAGCGCCACTTAATTACTGTTTCTGGGATTTTGCTATGTGCAAATTGACTATAGTGTTATGTTAACAGCAATGAAGTACCTCATCAGCTTTGAGACACCTTGGGGCTTCTGCACATTTTTCAAGTAGGAATGGCAATATCCTATTAATAGCACAAATTTGAGATCTTCAAGAATACGAGTTTTGATAGTTTATTTTTAAATTCGTTCATGGGTTGCGGGTGCTGCAGGCTGGGTCAGCATTTATTCTTATTCAAAGATGCCGTTGAGAACGTGGAGGTGAGTTGCTTTTTTGAACTGCTGCTGTCCATTTGCTGTTAGGGAGGAAACTAGTACTGAGGAGCAAAGATATATTTCCTAGTCCAGAGTGGTTTAGAGGGGACCTTGTGATGAACTTGTGGGAACACGGTAGTGTACAAGGGGATGTGCTATCCTAGTGGTATTATCACTAGATTATTAATCCAGAAACTCAAGTAATGCTCTGGCACCTGGATTTGAATCCCATTAAGGCAGATGGTAGAATTTGAATTCAATTAAAAAGTATATCTGTTATTAAGAATATAATGATGAGAATGAAACCATTGTCAATTGTTAGGAAAATCCCACACATTTCAATCAAGACCTTTAGAGAAGGAAACAAAAACAGACCTTGCTAGGAAATCTCAACAGGTCTGGCAGTATCTGTGGAGTGAAATCAGAGTCATCATTTCGGTTCCAGTGACCCTTCTTCAGAACCTTCTTTAGGAAAGATAACTGCCGTGCTTACCTCTTCTGCCCTATATGTAGCTCCAAGCCTGCAACAATGCGGTTGACTCTTAACTGCTCTCTGAAATAGCCAGGCAAACCATTCAATTGTAACGAGTGCGAGGGAAGCTTTTTTAAACAAGTCATCATCATCAACAGCACATTAACAATGAGAGGCCATTGGTCTAAAATCTAGTTTCTAAAGGGAAGATGAGAATGTTTTTCAGTCAGAATAGTCTGATCTGGACACTTGGCTGAAGGTTGGTGGAAACTGATTCTGCAAATCTTTTTAAAAGGAATGTAGACAGATATTACGAGGATGAGGAGCCTACAAAATTATGAACAGGGTGAATTGTGGAATGCAAAACAGCCAATCTTTCAAAGAGAGGAGCAAAGATATATTTCCAAGTCCAGAGTGGTTTAGAGGGGACCTTGTGATGAACTTGTGGGAACACGGTTGCCAGCTCTGCTTGAATGTGTTCCTGGAGGATTCATCAATTAATCTGCCTCCATTCTGACTGAATCTCCCCACTTCAGTACTTTTATAAATAATGTGCAACCGTGTCTAAAGAAAATAGAAACAGAATAGCTGCAAGATATGATTTTCCCACTGGGTTCCTGTGAAAAGTGTCCGGAAATCACTTGTTAATTGCTGGAGGCTCCTGGCCAATGGTGAGTGGTTGGCAGCCCTTGTACAGGCACAAAATGGTGAAAGCTTTCTCCTGTACTGTCAGTTTTTACAATCTGTTGGCCACCTTGATTCTTTTTGTACCCATGAATAAATTTTTAGAGACTTGGACAACCAAGTCTTTTCCTTCCCTTTCATTCCTGTCTCTAATTTCCTTTCTCTGTCCAAAGTGAATGACCACGCATCTTTCCTATTGAATTCCAACCTCCACAGGTTTTCCACTGACTTAAGCTACAGTTATCCCTTTGCAGCTTCCCGTGCCCCTCCATTGTAAGCTTGCTGTGCCTCACAACTTAGCCTCATTTGCTGCCATCAACATGTAACTCTCTATTCCTTCTTTGATTTATATGGTGAGGCAGCAGTCAAGGGTGGAGCAGGAAATGTGCCCTCAAATGTTTTACTCTATCTCCTACCTCCCAACACTTTACCAATCAATTGTCACATGATGACTTCAGTTATGGCAGCAATTTTCTTAAACCTCCTTGCAAAGGAAGAGTGAGAAAAGGAAGAATTTCCCAATCTGGCAACAGCTTTTGTGTTAGTGAATGAGGAACTCTTTCCCTCCCATAACGGGGCAGTAGCGTAATGCGAGCAATGCAGACTTTAGGCTTCATCTCCATCACATGGTCTTCTGTCATGAAATTGATACTGTACATTATTATTTCACTATGTTTCCTGTCTTGCAACTTTTCAATCAGATTCACAACTTCTTTTAAAAATGATTCAGCACCAGGATCATTGAGGTAAGGCAACAACTTAAAGAGATAAAAGGTACTGCAGATGCTGGAGAATCCGAGATAACAAGGTGTGGGGCTGGATGAACACAGCAGGCCAAGCAGCATCATAGGAGCAGGAAAACTTGACGTTTCGGGCCTAGACCCTTCATCAGAAATGGGGGAAGGGAAGAGGGTTCTGAAATAAATAGGGAGAGAGGGGGAGGCGGATAGAGGATGGATAGAGGAGAGGATAGGTGGAGAGGAGGCAGACAATTCGAAGAGGCGGGGATGGAGCCAGTAAAGGTGAGTGTAGGTGGGGGGGTAGGGAGGAGATAGAGGCTGGTTTCCTATCCACTGTAATGAGGGACAGGAAATCCTGCCGTGTTGGAGCAGGACCTTGTAGTTATAAAAAGGTGTATCTGCAGATCCTAGAAAATATTGGTAGTTTCAAATGCCCCCTTGTTCTGCAAAGCTCATGATTAGATCCTACTGCTATTGAATAACTGAAGAAGGACTTTAAGGCCTTATTTTGAAAGTTCAGGAAATCCTACTCCATCTTTATGGAAAGTTTATCAAGATTCAAAGAAATAAATTAACTGCCAGCCCTGGGGGAAAGAGAGAGGAATAGCAGACATCCTCAGAAAGATCAGACCAGCATTAGCCTTGACAATCATTTAGGAATGCAGCTGTTGGATACAGAAAGGATGATTTAATTCTAGAACTCACTCATCCTCTATCCTGACCCAATTATGTTCTGCAGCAGTGAAAATGAATTTATGTACAACATGAATTTCAGGAAAATAAATTACACGTACAAACAGGTCTAGAATTTAAAACTACAACAAGCTGAGATCATGCATGCCTTGTTATGAGGATCTTACTGGTATCCAAGATGGCTTTCAACTTCAAATTGGGAATGATGTACTTAATTTGAAAATAGTTAATGAATGAGTATATGTGAAATAGAATGCATTTACCTTTATTTATTAATGAAAGGAGTGGAGATTTTCATTATCAGGACTTTGAATGATTTAAGCAATTAGACCACAAGACCATAAAATATATGGGCAGAATTAGGACATTCAACCCATCAAACCTGCAACACCACTCAATCATGGCTCATGTGTCTCTCAAGCCCATTCTCCTGCCTTCCCCCTGCAACCCATGATACCCTTACTAATCAAGAACCTAGCTATCGGATTTAAATACACTCAATGACTTGGCCTCCACAGCCCTCTGCAGCAATGAGTTCCACAGATTCACCACCCTCTGGCTGCAGAAATTCCTCCTCATCTCAGTTCTTAGGGGCTGTCCCTTCACTCAGAGGCTGCACCCTCGGGCCCTGTTTCTGCTACGAGAGGGAACATCATCTCCATATCCACTCTATCAGGCCTCTCAGTATTTTATAAGTTTCTATCTGGTCACGCCCTCATCCTTCTAAACTCCATCAAGTGCAGACCTAGAGTCCTCAACCACTCCTCATATGTCAAGTTGTCCATCCCGGGATCATTCTTGTGAACCTCCACTGGACTTGCTCCAATGTCAGCACATCCTTCTTTAGATATGGGACCCAAAACTGCCCACAAAATACCAAATGTCTTCTGACCAGGGCCTTATTCTGCCTCACAGTACATCTCTGCTGTTATATTCTTGCCCTCTTAAAATAAATGTGAACATTGCATTTGTCTTCCTCACCTGCATGTTAACTTTAAGAGAATCCTGAACTTGGACTTCCGAGTCTTTTTGTGTTTCAGATTTCTGAAGCCCTTCCCCTTTTAGAAAATAGTCTACACCTCTATTATTCCCCCCACCCCAAAGTGCATAACCTCACATTTTGCCACATTGTGTTCCATCTGCCTCTTCTTTGCCCACTCACCTTCCCTGTCCAAATCCATCTGCAGCCTCCTCTCTTCATCAACACTACCTATCCCTCCACCTATCTTTATGTCATCTGCAAACTTAGCAACAAGACCCTAAGTTCCTTCGTCCAGGTCATTAATATACAACGTGAATAGTTGTAGTGCCAACACTGACCCTTGCAGAACTCCATTAATCACCAGTTGCCATCCTGAAAAAGACCCCTTTAACCCCACAGTCTGCCTTTTGCCAGTTGGCCAAATCTCTATAAATGCCAATACCTCGCCCCTAACACCATGGGCTCTTATTGTATTTAGCAGCCTCCTTGTCAAAGGCCTTCTGGAGATCCAAATGGGTCTCTTTTGTTTAACTTGCTTGTTACCTCCTCAAAGAATTCTAACAGATTTGTCAGGCATGACCTCATCTTGATGAAGCCATGCTGCCTCAGCCCTATTTTCACCAAGCACTTCCCATTATTCTGCAATCTCAACCTTAATAATAAATTCTAAAATCTCAACAATGACTGATGTCAGACTAACTGGCCTATAGTTTCCTCTCTTTTGCCTGCCTCCCTCCCTTAAACAGGGATGTTACATTTGCCATTTCCCTTAGAGCCCTCCATGACTCCAGTGATTCCTGAAAGATCACTCCCAATGCTTCTACAGTCTCCTCAGCTATCTCCTTCAGAACCCTGGGGTGTAGTCTGTCTGGTCTGGGCGATTTAATCATCTTCAGACCTTTCAGCTTTCCCAGCACCTTTTCCTTAGTGATGGCTACTACCCTCACCTTGTCCCCTTGACTCTTTTGAAGTTCTGGTATGATGCTGGTGTCTTCCTCTGTGAAAACTGATGCAAAGTACCTACTCATGTCCTCTGCCTTTTCTTTGTTCCCCAATACTATTTCTTCAAACTCATTTCTCAACAGTCCAATGCCCACTCTTGTCTCTCTCTTTCCTTTTAAATACAGGTAGTTCTCCTATAACGCGATAGTTGCATTTTTATGTGATCTCACACTTTAGAAAATTGTGTTTTGGAAAATCGGCATTGAAAATCACATTATAGGGAAATTGCTATAGAAAATCGCTATAACTGTATAGCAGAAAGTTCGTGGTATCCAAACAGCATCTGCTATTCATCAATTGCGTTAACAAAACACACTTTATAGCAGAACTACCTGTATCTAAAAAATAATACGCTTGCAATCTTTATTTATATTACTATCTAGCTTACCATCATGTTTCATCTTCTCCCCCCTTATTGCATTTTTGTTTATCCTCTGCTGGGTTTTAAAGGCTTCTCAATAATCTTCGTCACATTATATAGCTTTTCCTTCTGCTTTTATTTTCTTTTCTACACCCTGAAAAGACAGGGGCAGATAGGAGGAGACCATGTTCCGGGCAGTCAGCGTGCAGTGCTTGGTGTGCTCTGGCTCATGCTTGGCCCTAATGTTGTTCTCCAGGAAAACCTTGATTGCACCCCAGGTCGTCTTATAAATGAAGCTGGAGATGTGCTTAATGCCGCCCCACCAGGCCAGGTGCCAGATGGCCAGTGCGGTAATGCCCTGGATGCTAATCTTCAGCACCTTGCGGTGCTGCTTGGCTCCCCTTTGCCCCCTTCCCCTGGCCAGTCATCCACCCCAATGAGAAAATATAAATGTAAAGTCTGTCTGTGCCATGATGTCTGTCTCTGTCCGTGTCCCACCACAACCATCGAAAACCCCCATCCGCAGCCCCTGACTTCTTTTGTCAGCCATGGTTGCTTCATCCTCCCCTGAGTATGTGTCTTCTTCCTTGGGATGAATTTCTGCTGTGCCTCCTGAATTATCCCCAGAAACTCCTGCCATTGCTGGTCTATCATCTTGTCTGCTAGGCTCCCCTTCCAGTCAACTCTGAGCAGCTCCTCCCTCCTGTCTTTGTAGTTACCT
Organism: Ginglymostoma cirratum; assembly: GCA_024137785.1. Taxonomy (NCBI): domain Eukaryota; kingdom Metazoa; phylum Chordata; class Chondrichthyes; order Orectolobiformes; family Ginglymostomatidae; genus Ginglymostoma; species Ginglymostoma cirratum. The sequence continues at coordinate 4,122,366 of JAHRHZ010000048.1, read as the reverse complement.
TGACTCAATTTTAATAATGAGTGACTCAGTGAATGGATGATTTTATTGTCACAAATCTAGGGGGATACAGTGAAAAGTGTTTTGTCACCACAATCCAGTGCCATTTTAAGTTACAAAAAGAATAAAAAGGAAGTGCTTATATAGAGTTCATCATCGACTGGTGTCCCAAACACAGCACCAGAGCTTCTGCAATGTCTGTATAAGGTTGGCCTCAAGGAGACCCTGCTCTATTACATCTGATTCCAGCTTCTCCCTCTCAAACTGCAGGGAGAATTCCATCATTATGTTCACTGCCTGAGGTGTTCCTTCACCTTAAGATCCCTAATCCAATATGCCTCATCAAATCCAGAATTGCCTGTTCCCTAACGGGCTCTAGCACAAGCTGTTCCAAAAAAAACCAACCCTAGACATTCCACAAATTCCTTTTCTTGAGATCACTACCAACCTGATTTTCCCAGTCTACCTGCAGTCTCCCATGATTACTGTAATAGTGTCTTTCTTACATGTCTGCCCCACATCCTGTCTGCTGCAGGGAGTCTATACTTAACTCCCATTAGGGTCATTTTTCTTTGTGGTTCCTCAACTCTACCCACAGTTTCTATACCTTCCAGCTCAATATCCCCTCTTACCATCAATTCAATTTCATTTCTTATGAAAAAGGCAACCTCGGCCCCTCTGCCCACTGCATGTCCTTTCGATAGGACATGTATCCTTAGATATTCAGTTCTCAGCTCTGATCCCCTTGCAGCCATGTCTCTGTGATACCCACAACATCATATGTGCCAATTTCAATCTGTGCTACAAGCTCATTCACTTTGTTTCCTATACTGTATAAATACAACACCCTCAGTCTTGCATTGACTGTCCCTCCTTCACATAGTTGTCCCTTTATGTGCTGTGGCTGAAGTTAGATTCCTGACCCTTTCCATACTCTGTCCTATTACTTGTTGTGGAAACTTTAATATCATCTGCTGAGCGCATTGTCTTTTAACTTTTTCCATAATTTGCCTTGGAACTGAACCCCACACCCCCAACCCCCAACCACTGTTTAAACATAGAAACATAGAAGATAGGAGCAGGAGGAAGCTATTTGGTGCTTCGAGCCTGCTCTGCGATTCTTCACAATCATGGCTGATCATCCAACTCTGTAGTCTAATCCTCCTTTCTAACCATTACCTTTGATCCCATTCACTCCAAGTGCTATATCGAGCTGCCTCTTGAATACATTCAATGTTTGGCATCAACTGCTTCCTGTGGTAATAAATTCCACAGGCTCTTCACTCTTTGGGTGAAAAAATGTCTCCTCATCTCTGTCCTAAATCGTCTACCCCGAATCCTCATACTGTGACCCCTGGTTCTGGACACACCCACCATCAGGAATATCCCCCCTGCATCTACTCTGTCCAGTCCTGTTAGAATTTTATAAGTCTCTTTGAGATCCCCTCTCATTCATCTGAACTCTAGAGAAAACAATCCCAACCTAGTCAATCTCTCCTCATACAACAGACCCGCCATCCCCGGAATCAGCCTGGTAAACCTTCGCTGCACTCCCTCAAGAGCAAGAGCATCCTTCCTCAGAAAAGGAGACCAAAGCTACACATAATATTCCAGGTGTGGTCTCACCAAGGCCCTGTACAACTGTAATAACACATCCCCACTCCTGTACTCAAAACCTCTCACAATGAAGGCCAACAAGCCATTTGCCTTCTTTACCACCTGATGCACCTGTATGCTTACCTTCAGCGACTGGTGCACAAAAACATCCAGGTCCCATTGCACACTTGCCTCTCCCAATTTACAGCCATTCAGGTCGTAATCTGCCTTGTTGTTTTCGCTTCTGAAGCGAAGAACCTCACATTTATCAAAATTGTACTGTATCTGCCATTGAGTTACCCACTCACCCAACCTGTCGAGATCATGCTGAAGGATGATCCACAGCCCTAGTTATGTGATTCACCAGGACTCTGGTCCCTGTGTAAGCCTGGCCCATCAGAACAGCTCCCTCCTTCCTGAACCAGTTTCTTTCACACTAATCTTCAAGCCATGCATTTAGCTCATGGCTCATGTAGTAATCCAGACATCACTACATTTTCGGTTCTGCTTTCTAACTTAGCCAGTAGCTGCTCATATACCCTTACCACAACCTCTTTCCTTGTTCTGCCTTTATTGTTGGTAATTAAATGGACCAAGTCAACTGGATCTTTCCCCTCCCACTCCAGGTTCCTCTGTAGCCCAGATGAAATATTTTAACCTTCAGGACTCTTGATCCTGGCCATAGAGAACTGTGTCTATTTCCCTGCCTATACTATCCTCAAATACAAATACATTTTTGTTCCCCTCCTGAATAGCTCCCTGTACCATGGTGCTATGGTCAGTTTGTTCATCTTCCCTCCAGGCCCCACCCTCATCCAAACAGGGAGCAAGAATCTCAAACCTGTCAGACAACCCCCAGGGCGGAGGCTCCTTCAGCACTCCCTCCTGGATCCCCCTACATGCCTCACTCATAGTCACACCCTCCTGTGACTGACCACTGACCGAATTCGCAGTAGTTAATCTAAGGGGTGTGACTGCCTCCTGAAAAATAGCGTCCAGGTAACTCTCCCCCTCCCTGGTGTGTCAGTGTTCAAAGTTCGGACCCTAGCTCTTTTTAATTGCAAAAATATATGTTACTCATAAAAAAAAATTCATTTTAATACTTGCATTTATAGACATGAAAGCAACTGTATACAGTCTTTGCATAACAAGAAAAACAAGCATTGAAACTTGACATTTCCTGCAGTTGCAAAAACCAACGACATTTTTACTCATGCAGGACACTATTTACATATATAGAGACGATGACAGGGTCCAATGACCGAAAGGACCCCCATTTAATTTTGGCAGAAGGACCTTAGACGGTGGTCTTTCCCCAATGCGCCCTGGCGGCAACTGACTCAAACTTTAGTGCATCCCTCAGCAGAGTCCTGGACCTTGGAATGTACCAGTCTGCAAAATTCAATCAAGGTCAACTCCTTGCTCTCGAAGACCAATACGTTTTGGATGGACCAAACGGCATCTTTCACCAAGTTGAAGGTCCGCCAGGCGCAGTCGTGTCTTGGTGTGTGTCTCGGGGAACAGCCCATGGAGCACAGAGTCATGCGTCACAGAGTCATGCGTCACAGAGCTGTTCGGGATGGACCTTAACAAACTCCATTGCACTCTCTCTAGAAGGCGTTTCTTACTTGTACGAGACTATATTTAAATATATTTAAGGCATTGGGAGGGTCCGATACCTGAAAGGAGCCCCATTTAACTTCAGCAGAAAGACCTTAGACAGTGGACTTTCCCCACTGCACCTTGATGCAGCTACCCTCGGCTTTAGTGCATCCCTCAGTGCATAGTCTGGTCCTTGGGTGTACCACTCTGCAGCACTCGGTCAAGCTCAACTCCTTGCCCCGGAAGACCAACAAGTTTCAGGCAGACCAAAGAGCATCTTTCACCAAATCGATGGTCCTCCAGGTGCGGTCAACATTTTTCTCGGTGTGTGTCCCATGCAGTAGTACACAGAGACCGGGCATGCATGAAGGATCTGATGGGCAGTGCCCTGAACCGGAGTTCCTCAAGCAATCAACACTTGCTATCGATATGATCACTCTGAATCACAATGGGGTCCACCAGCTCCCACATCATGCAGTTAGAACTCCTGGCCCTGTTTTATTTACAGGGTTCTCAATTTGATTTTTAAAAATGTCCTACAGGTCCTTTAGTCTGTATTGGTCTTTTATTTTTACTTTCAATCTGCTAGTAATCTATAATAGATAGTCAAATTACTAGCTGTTGCCAACCAATGAACTCATAGCTTTCCTATGATGTCACTCTCTCTTTCATACTGTGTCCCTGAGCCTGGGCTTCAATTTATCCTGTTTGAAACAGAACCTTACAAGCTATGAGCCAAAAAAAGCAAGCAAGACACACCTTTTCCCCATTGCACTGGATTGCCACACTGCCTCCAAATCCCCCGAATTATAACTCATTCAGGCTCTCTCCTGATGTGCTCTCTCTTTCCCAACCGGACACAGCTCCAGCAACAGGCCCTCTCCTTAAATAGAGCTGAGATAGACAATAGATAATGGACAATAGGTGCAGGAGTAGGCCATTTGGCCCTTCGAGCCAGCACCACCATTCATTATGATCATGGCTGATCATCCACAATCAGTATCCTGTTCCTGCCTTATCCCCATAACCCTTGATTCCATTATCTATAAGAGCTCTATCCATCTCTTTCTTGAAAGTATCCAGAGACTTGGCCTCCACTGCCCTCTGGGGCAGAGCATTCCATATATCCACCACTCTCTGGGTGAAGAGGTTTTTCCTCAACATTGTTCTAAATGGCCTACCCCTTATTTTTAAACTGTGTCCTCTTGTTCTGGACTCACCCATCAGCGGAAACATGCTCCCTGCCTCCAGAGTGTCCAATCCCTTAATAATCTTATACGTCTCAATCAGATCCCCTCTCATCCTTCTAAAGTCAAGTGTACACAAGCCCAGTCGCTCCAATCTTTCAACATATGATAGTCCCGCCATTCCGAGAATTAACCTTGTGAATCTACGCTGCACTCCCTCAATAGCAAGAATGTCCTTCCTCAAATTTGGAGACCAAAACTGCACACAATACTCCAGGTGCGGTCTCACCAGGGCCCTGTACAGCTGCAGAAGGACCTCTTTGCTCCTATACTCAATTCCTCTTGTTATGAAGGCCAGCATGCCATTAGCTTTCTTCACTGTCTGCTGTACCTGCATGCTTGCTTTCATTGACTGATGTACAAGAACACCTAGATCTCGTTGTACTTCCACTTTACCTAACTTGACTCCATTTAGGTAGTAATCTGCCTTCCTGTTCTTGCCACCAAAGTGGATAATCTCACATTTGTCCACATGAAACTGCATCTGCCATGCATCCACCCACTCACCTAGCCTGTCCAAGTCACCCTGTATTCTCATAACATCCTCCTCACATTTCATACTGCCACCCAGCTTTGTGTCATCAACAAATTTGCTAATATTACTTTTAATGCCTTCATCTATATCATTAATGTATATCGTAAACAGCTGCGGTCCCAGCACCGAACCTTGCGGTACCCCACTGGTCACCGCCTGCCATTCCGAAAGGGACCCGTTTATCACTACTCTTTGCTTCCTGTCAGCCAGCCAATTTTCAATCCAAGTCGGTATTTTGCCCCCAATACCATGTGCCCTAATTCTGCTCACTAATCTCCTATGTGGGACTTTATCAAAGGCTTTCTGAAAGTCCAGGTACACTACATCCACTGGCTCTCCCTTGTCCATCTTCATAGTTACATCCTCAAAAAATTCTAGAAGATTAGTCAAGCACGATTTCCCCTTCATAAATCCGTGGTGACTCTGACCTATCCTATTACTGCTATCCGAATGAGTTGTAATTTCATCTTTTATAATTGACTCCAGCATCTTTCCCACCACTGACGTCAGGCTAACCGGTCTATAGTTCCCTGTTTTTACTCTCCCTCCTTTCTTGAAAAGTGGGACAACATTAGCCACCCTCCAATCCGCAGGAACTGATCCTGAATCTAAAGAACATTGGAAAAGGATTACCAATGCGTCCACGATTTCTAGAGCCACCTCCTTAAGTACCCTGGGACGCAGACCATCAGGTCCCAGGGACTTATCAGCCTTCAGACCTAACAGTCTGTTCAACACCATTTCCTGCCTAATATAAATTCCCTTCAGTTCATCCATTACCCTAGGTCCTTCAGCCACTATTACATCTGGGAGATTGTTTGGGTCTTCTTTAGATCCAAAGTACCTATTCAACTCTTCTGCCATTTCCTTGTTCCCCATAATAAATTCACCCGTCCCTGTCTTCAAGGGCCCAAGTTTAGTCTTAACCATTTTATTTCTTTTCACATACCTAAAAAAGCTTTTACTATCCTCCTTTATATTTTTGGCTAGTTTGCCTTTGTACCTCATTTTTTCTTCACGTATTGCCTTTTTAGTTATTTTCTGTTGCTCTTTAAAAGTTTCCCAGTCCTCCGGCTTCCCGCTCATTTTTGCTATGTTACACTTCTTCTCTTGAATGAGAAGAGATGAACTTGAACAAGAGATGACTCTTGTTCATTACCATCAATAATAATCAACACCTTTTTAGGCCCTATTCAGGCTTCAGGTGAACGAGTGACAACTGTCCCTCAGTCAGCTCTCTTACCAAACTTTTAATTACTGAATTTTAAACTTTTAAAAAATGGAGAAAGAAAAGAAAGATTTACCAGTTCTATTCCCACACTGCCTCCAAATTCCCCACACTACATGCTCACTCATCCTTGGTCTCACTCCGGATGTGATCTCTCCTTCTTGATAGTGTACAGCTTACTGGTTTGTGCTGTACAGTTGCTTTAAGGGAAGAGTAAGGAAAAGATTCAACAATCATCTTCAATGCTGCAGTGGTCAGTTGTAATAGAAATAAAAATTGATTTGTTGCATGTGCTATCAGACCAGTCTGTTAATTTCCTTGTAAATGAAGCTTTTGAATCAAATATATTACACACTATTTATAGTTCAGAGAAATGAAAATAACTTGAATAAAAAAGACACAATGTTTGACATTCTGCATTTAATTCAATTGATCAAAGGAAAATTAAACAAGTGGAGATGATATTTACTGTTACCTAAAAATTTTTATTTGCAATGAACAGGTCTACAAAAGGTTGTAAAGTGAAAATGGTGGATTAATCCATCAAATCATGAGCTTATCATAAACTTGAAAGATGGGAAAGGTAGGCCTGATAATAAGTAGGAAAGGATGATTAAACTGGAGCAGACAATTAAAGGTCTAAAGTTGCTATAGTCAATGTTCTGGCCAGCAGGATGCTAGACTCCCTTTGCATAGCTATTTTCATTTGATTTATCTCCAACTGATATCCATCAAGAATAGCGATACTGGTTTCTGCTTACCTACTGCATCACAGATGCATCTCCAAAGGTGGGCACTGACTGTGGGAACAGTCAGTATTTAGAACTTCCTGTATTAGAACAGATACAGTTTGACTCATGGGCCACTGGCATTTGCCAAATTCCTTTCTGAGGAAGAAGTTTAGTAGTACTGTTACTGACTACCTTGGCATTATCAACTAACTGACCCACCTACCCTTCCTAGACTCAAAGCCTACATTGCATTTCCCACTTACAAAAGTAATGTTCCTGGTTGCTCTCAAGATCTCCAATATCCCATCATTTTAAATCAAAAAATCTGAGAAACGTTCTTGGGGATTTTAATCCCGTTTAAGACAAAGGTTAAGGACACAGCACTTAGAGGTGCAGACGACCATCTTAAAAACTGAAGCTGTCATGGGAGTAGGCAGGAAGGGGAACCTGGAGTGGTAGGGTAGGTAAAAACTTTGTGCAAAGTTTTCCCAAAAGTGAAACAATTAATACATATATTCAAAGTGAATATTTTCAGCAGAATATTACTTTTCCATTGCCCATTCTTAATTTCTCTGGAGATAAATAATACTCACAATTTCAAAGGGATGGGCTATATTAGCAAATGGTAATTATCATAAAACAATGAACCCTCCAGTGAGTAGTGGAATGAGAGATCCACTGGTTTTGAAACTTTCATTGCATTTTTAGGGACATTGTGATTTAATCAATTGGATTGCTCATATTAATTAAGTTTGCTTCCCTGTGATTATTCACTGGAAAATGGTTTACCAGGTTAATAAGCAACGTTAGCAACAATGTGCATTTATACATATCCAAAGTGCTTCAAAGAACCAGTTACGAAACAAGATTTAGCACCAGGACAATTTAGGACAGCTGACCAAAAATTTAATTAAAGAGGGAGATTTTAAGAACTGTCTTAAAAGGAGAAGAGAGACCTAGACATATTTAGGGAGGAAATTCCAGAACTTAAACAATTGAAAGTGTGACTGCTAGTGGTGAATTGAATAAAAAAGGAGACGCAAAGGAGACCAGAATTAGAAGGATGCAGAGATTTTGAAGGGTTATATGACTGGAGGAGCTTCCATATATAATGGGGGACCAAGTAACGGAGGCATGTTTAAACAAGGTTATTGTAAAATTCAATCAATTCCAGAGCAGAAGGTCTGTAGATGGAAGGGGCACAATTTAAAAATGAGGAGCATGTCATTTAAGACTGAGAGGAGGAGATTTAATTTCACTCAGAAGGCTGGAAATCTTTGGAATTCTCCACCACAAAGGGCTGTTGAGGCTCGGTCTTTATGAATGATAAGGTATGGATTGATAGATTTCTGATTCCCAACACTGTACAACGTAGTATGGGTAAAAGGCATTGTGGTGTTCAATCAATCACAATCATATTAAATGGCAAGGCAGGTTCAATAGACTGAATGGCCTATTTCTGTCCCTACGGTCCTGTGAGTGCACTGAAGTAATACGTCAATAGTAACTGGTGCAAGCAAAGGTAGGTGCAAGCAAAGGTAGGAGCAACAGACTTTTGAAATATCCCCATTCTCAATGGTGGGGAATACATCAGTACAAAAGTTTAAAACATTTTCTTCCAACTTCAGCCTGAAAGACCAAGTAGATGATCCATTCAGCTTCCTTCAGAGATCCCCAGAATCAGAGATACCAGACTTCAGCCAATTTGATTCACTCCATGTGATATCAAGAAATGGCTGAAGGCACTGGTTACTGCAAAGGCAGTGGGCCCCAATAACATTCTGGCAGTGGTACTGACTACTTTGGTTCTAGGACTAACCATGCTCTTTTCCAAGCTGTTCTGGTAATGCTACAACACTGATATCTATTCGACAACGTGGAAATTGCCCAGGTATGCCATGGGCGCAAAAAACAGCCTAGACCAATTACCACCTTATCAGTCTACTCCAGATCATCAAAACATTGATTGGAGAGAGGTCACAGACAGTGCAAGCAAGCAGAATTTGCTTAGAAATAACATAGAAATAAGTTTTAGTTAATAAATAGCAAACAACATTCGTGCCATACAAGTGCTAGATAATGACCATTTCCAACAAGAGAATCTAACCATCAGCCCTGATGTTCAATGGCATCACCATCACTGAAACCCCTTTATCAACATTCTAGGTGTTATCATTGGCCTAAAACTGAACTGGACCAGCTATATAAATATAGTGTCTACAAAAATTGGTCGGAGACTAGGAATTTTGCAGCGAGTAACTCACCTCATGACTACCCAAAGCCTGTCCACAATCCACAAATGGTGTTTGATGAAATGGCTGTCCATTTGCCAGCGTGAGTGCAGCTCCAACAACACTCAGGAATCTTGATACCATCCAGGGCAAAGCAACCAATTTTACTAGCACCTCATCCAACACCTTCAACATTTAGTCCCTTCACCACTAATGCACACTGGAAGCAGTGCATACCATCAACAAGATGCACTGCAGTTCCTCACCAAGCCTTTTTTGACAGCACTTTCCAACACACGACATCTACTATCTAGAAGGCCAAAGGCAGAAAATTCATGGGAACACCACCACCAGCAAGGGCAGCTCCAAATCACTCACCACCCTGACTTGGGACAATATCACTATTTCTTCACTGAATCAAAATCCTAAAACTCCCGAACAGCATTTTATGGCCCTTTACCCAAAGGACAGCAGTGGTTCAAAAAGGCAGCTCACCATCTCCTGCAGAGCAGTTAGGGGTCAGCAATAATGCTAGATTAGCCGTGATGCTAACATCCCACAAATGTATAAAAAAGTCTCAAAGTTAAGGAGATCATTGGAACATTCAAGTCTAGTTGTAATAAAGGCTTTGTTGAGGGTTTAAGCAGCAAACTATCTGAGGCAGTGTTATAGCCAACTCCTAGGCGAGTTCCCTTATTTGTTACAATTCCAGATAGGATACTCCAAATTGTTAAGCTCCCAGACGAGGAGGGATGAATTGGCTCCCCTTCAACCAGCGGACCCCTTTGGTTGGCTGCAACAAGACATATCCCAGACAAAAGGGAGTTAGATTTAAATTGAGCCAATAAAACCAGGCTCTTACTAAACAAAAGTGCAGCACAGGAACAGGCCCTTTGGCCCTTCAAGCATGAGCTGATCATCATGCATGAGAAGAAATAATAATGCAACAAACATACACAAACCTCAGGAATAAGAAGTGAACCAAAAACATAATAGTTTAAAAAATTATAGATTAGTCTCTGCAACATTGGTGAGAAGTGCACAGTTGAAACTGCAGCCATTGCAGTGCATGTTACTAATAGCATTGATGTTCATAGTTGAATGGTCAATTTCAAGATTCTTGGCTTTATAGATGAATTGAAATTCTTTTATCCTGATTTCTTTTGACAATGGCTTGCTGGGTGGCAGCACACGGTATGATTTTTATTTTCATTTTATTTACCAGCAGTGTAGGGGTGTTTATTGGCTGTTCTCAAAGCTATGACCTTCACAGCCCACGAGGCCACACTCACTAGAATATCAGGCCACTAACACACACAGACCAGTGTTGAAGTTTGCTTTTGGAAGGGTAAAACACCAATGTGTTTGCAGGAGATGACTTCTCACTGAGAGGGGGTGGGTAATCAGCCTCTAGTTACTTCTATTTGAAGTTTCCCTGACTCTAGACAGGTGTGATATTCCAGAATTCCTTTACAGCCAGTCACTGAATTTACATCCACGGTCACTGTAGGTAGTGAAATGTCCCTTTCAAATAAAATAACAGCTCTTTTAAGACACTAAAAGTAACATTGGCCAACTAAAAGGCATGCTGGGAAGGGAACTGAGATAGTAAGCCAGGAAGCTTGCAGAATTCACTGTCGAATTGAATCAAGCCAGACAGATTTGCAAGCCATTTATCATGATTGACTATATTGAATAGGTGCTGATGAGACAATGCTGCAAGGTTTCAGATAGAATAAGAGATTGAAGTTTCCTAGAAATGTTTTTATGACGGTCCAGCTCCTAGGGTCAGCTTGATCAATAGGAAAATTATAATGTCGAATGCTGCCTTTTGTAACACCGTTTCCTGGGACAGAAACTCATTCACATGGAGTAACTGAATTGTGTGAATTACATTCTGTATCAAACTGCTGTAATTATGTAGGAAGAACCTGCATATCGGTTACCATGCCAACATAGTAAATGATAGTAGGTCACTGTACTTGGGGATGACCCAGAGAACTGTATTTAAAAGGGGCCACTCGAATCAGAGACTGATACTCTGGAGACAACATCAGCACAAGGAGCAAGAACAGCTTCAACCTAGTTATTTATTGTCACATATCTAGAAAGATACAATGAAAAGTGTTTTATTGCTACAATCTGGCACCATTTTGAGTTACAAAATGAATGAAAAGAAATTACTATTTAGTTCATCCCCCGTAGCAGGGATCTTCAAACACAAGCTCCAGGGCCTCTGCAAGGTGTCCTGGGCCTTAAGGAGTCCCTGTTTCAGGTACAGTAGTGATAACCCCACCAAGAAACCACACTTCAGATGTACAGTAGGCAAGGTTCCCCGCTCTGGGCACCACCACAGCCGATGACCTGCTGAGCACTGCTGTAGGCAACAACCCACCGAGTCTGGTGTTTCTAGCTCACATGGGGATCTGAATCCTTTCCCACAGTCCCTGCATGTCCACACAGTTTCTCCCCGCACAGCACTTGTGTCTCAACAAGCCCGACGATCAGCTGAAACCTCGTCCGTGCATACGGTTTCTCCCCACTGGGAATGGTGCTGGTTCCTTCCATGCTCACAATCCCATGGTATTCCACTTACAATAAGTTGACCAACTTGCTCCAATCCTGATGTGATGTCTGGTTTCTGTTTCTCAACGTCCTCCTCTTATACCCTTTACGGTGTTTAATCTGGTGGCAGCTACTCAATGCTTCTCTCACAGAATCTGGGTGAACAGTCACCATCTTCAATAGGTGTTCAGCCAGCTGTAATCAGGGTAGTGTAAACTTCTTTACCATCCTGCACATCCAAAGTAGGTTTTAAAGCAGTGTGAGAGCATAGTGCTTTATGAACTGTAAGGTTACTCAGGAAATTAGAAAGAAAGATGGGTTTCATAGAATTGTATGTTTATACCTAGCATTTCAATGATAAGATACATGTTTCATGGTTAACCACATCTCCATATTATTGTGAAACAAGTCCCAGTGAGTAAGCAAGATTAGACACAAACGAAAATGATGCTTACGTCACCTTGGCTGCACCTTTTAAAAAAACACACGTTTGAATTTAAGGCTAGACATGTCCTTGATGATCTGAGGTTGTAGTCATGACAGGCAAGGATGGAATAAAATGACGACAGAGGAGGAAGTAGGCAGTGTTGGTGGTGGTGCAAACATGAGAATGGAAACTCATTTAAGTGAAATCCTGCACCAAGGTTGTAAACAGCCACGTCCATAACTTAGGATGTCATCGCGTAGCCAATTGTACATAACGAAAAGTCAAATGAAAACTAAGAAAATCACTCAAAAACTACACTACTAAAGGTTAAACGACAACAGATGTGAAACATCGTTTCTCAAAAGCCAACATATTAATCTTCTGTTGGGGTTTTCAGGAGCAAGCTGGCAGTAATTAACCAGAGCCAATTTAGGATCACAATAACATGAAATGGAAGTCACATTGGTGTTTCCAAAGCTGGAATTAAAATTAAACAGGAAATTGTATCTGACCCAGGAATTTGACTTTATCTGACTTGATATTAAATTTGGAGCTGGAGAGGAGAAATGTCTTTTTGTAGCACAAGTTAACCTGTAAAAAGAGTGGGCCGGTTAGATCCACTGGCCAGAGTGCTAACATTTGGCCCAGAACAAGTGCAATAGCATAGGGTTTGATCTTTGTACTGGCTGTGGCAGACTTGGGTCTGCATCCTTACCCAGCTCCTGGAGTAAAATCATGGCCATAAGCTGTGGTCCAGTGACTCCCAAAGAATCCAGGGTGTTATCTGGAGGAGGAGAAGAACAAACCTACAAAAATCAGCCATGTTGCATTGAACATATTTGGAACACATACTTAATTAGCCTTAGGTAATTGTGGTACGATCTGATGGCTCTGGTTTTTAAATTATGGCCCTCATTCTTTCCCTTTCCTGCCACTAAAAAGTTGTCCACATTATGTCTTTCTCTGCTAAAGACAATGATTAATGCTCTAGTTAAATTCCGCAAATGGTAGTAACTCACATGCACTGTATCCAAGTAAACCTGAACAGTAAGCCAGTCTAGTTAACCGTGTGGCACTCTGAACAAAAGGCCAGTCTTTTCATAATCTTTTGGCAACAGTTACTGGATAGCGGTCTGCTGATTTCCCCAGTTACCCTTCATCCATAGCTACAACCTGTGTCACCAATTAGAACAATATCATCCACTCTATGGAAATGTCTTCATTCCCATGTTCTCCACCAAGTCATTCAATTTCCAGATTTGGGCAGATATCATCTTTCCTTCATCCTCACTATGACAGTATCCTGAAATTCACAATTTAATATCAGTGAGACTAATATTATATTCTGCTTTTGACAAAATAAAATGTCTCAAGCCAGAGAGGGTTATAAAACAGCATTTCACAGTGACCCTCAAAAGGAAAATTCAGAGTTTGCCACAGGTCCTGGTAGTGTAGGTAAATTTTAAAGAATATCTTAAAAGGAGAGGCAGAAAGATTTAGGGAGGGGGTGATTCAGAGCTTAGGGCCCCAGTAGGTGAAGGCATGGCCATCAATGGTGGAGGAATTAAAATTGGGAATGCCAGAGGCCAGAACTAGATGACAGTAGGGATCTTGCAGGCTCATAGGACCTGGAAGATATTTCAAAACTGGGTACAGATGAGGCCATAGAAAGATTTGAAAGCAAAAGATGAAAATTTTAAAATCAGGCTTTACTGAAATGGGAACTGACACTGTTCAACAAGTATATAGTGTGAAAGGTGAATAAGACTTCATGTGTGTAAGGACAAGGGAAGCAGAATTTTGGATGATTGCAAGTCAAGGAAGGTAGAATATGGGAGATCAACCCCAGCAATGCTTTTGAATAGTCAACTCTTGAGGTATCAAAGGAATGGGAATAAGAGTTTCACATGAATTGAGTCAGGGCAGAGTTGAGTGATGGTATGGAGGTTTAGCCACGTGGTGTTGGTGATGTGAACATGTGGCTAGAAGCTCATCTTGGGATCAAATATGACACCATGGTTTTGAACAGAATGGCTCAAAGTCATACAGATTTCAGGGAGAGGAATGAAATCATTAGCTAGAGAATGGAGTTTCTAGTAGGGACTGAAAGTGTTATGGACCAGACTACTTCCCCTCAAAATATTTTAAGAATGTAGCCTAGACCCTAACTTTCTCCTTTTTTAAAGGAGAGTGTAAAGTTGTGTTCCAGATCCAGTTCGACTGGTCAAACTACTCAGCGTTAAGCAAAAAAAAATTTATTCAAATGCTGCAGTTAAAATACAACAAAAGAAAGAAAAACTTTGAACAACTTAGCTCTATTGGAAAAGTTCCCAGAGAAATAGATACAGTAACTATTGCCAACTAACTGTTCCAATATAGTAACATCCTATAGACACACCTTTTGGCAAAAAGGTACATTCAAGAAACAGATTTCATCTCGCATGTAATCCAACAGCCCAGGAAGAGAATCTCCAACTTTTAGCCATAATGGAGAGAGGGAGAAATAGCTTCCACTTCTCCAACTGCTTAAAGCTAATTAAAAAGCCTTGATCTGAGACAGTTTGACCACACCCACTCAGGCTGTTTCTATTGTTCCAACTTTTAAAAACCTCATGGTCACACATTGTTTAGCCTCGTTATCTGCTTGGTACCTGTCCCCAGATCTTTCTCTAAAAGAAACCTGGCAAAACCACCTCTGATGCCATGGCATCATCATGAAGCCAAAGAAACAGCCTGTGAGTGGGTGTCATCAAGTTCTCACAGATTAAGAATCTATTCTTCTCAATTACAGTGGTTCAAGGAGTGTGTCTTTCAGCACCTTTCTTGGGCAAATAGGGAAGGATACTAAATGCCAGACTTGTAAACGTCACTCATTGAACATTTTTTTAAATGTGTTTTTTTCACCATAAGCAATCTCCAAATTGAAAAGCGCACTGTTATTTCCCAGCAATTAGCAATGGATGAAAAAAGCTATAAACGGATGGCATGACAAATTGAATCTTTCCAGCAGGATGTTATGAAAATGCAGAAGCCTGAGCCCAGCTATGAAGCAAATGCTTGTTGCTTTCAAAATAGTGCACAGCAACATCAGGACTGCATTCAAAATAAGAAGAAAACAACAACAATTCTAACTGTTAATGAAAGGAATTGCCTGTTTGTTTGTTGCCACTTTATCCTTAGTGAGGCTGTTGGCATGACTTGCTTCTGCTTTAGCTTGATTCAAGCCTCCCCTCAGTCCACGTCTCAAAGTCACCCACCATCTGAGGTTTCTCCTTCCCCTTCTATTTGTTACCCTCAAATTTTCCTTCACTTGTTGCCAGCACAAGACTGCCAGGTCTTTGTTGTCAATGGCTGCACTTGGCTATCTTTCTCTTTCCAACTGCACTTAGCAACCTTTATGAACATTTACTCCTGATCTAACTCACGCATTTGTCTTCTTATCCATCTGGCTGATTCTCAGAATCAATCCTTCACTTATCCTGGCATGAAAGAATGCAAAGAAAATAATATCATTTTGTGCTTTGAATAACCATAAACTCTTTGAAGACCTCTGTTGTGGCCTATGCTGTTATTTGAATGTTTCCTTGGTGAAATCAGTCATTCCCATTAATCACTGGCTTTATGTAACACAAAGGGGGTTTGACTGAATTCTGTTTGCACAACACTGCTTTAAGTGTTTTTATGTTGATTTCCCAAGATGCTGTGGACACTACATGCGTGATCTGCAAGGGCTTCCTCATTGATAACATTGCCAGTGTGGCAGATAGTGACTGGGTATAAGCCCACAGCAAGCTTTGAACATGGAACCTGGCAATTCAGTGAAGGGGAATTGCATCTTTGGGGATATTGGCCTGAAGAAACAAGTGTGCCTATTTGTGGACAATCAGGATGTACAGGGATCATTGCAATGAAATTCAAGACACTTCCAGTCTTGGGTCTCTGCCTTCAAGGTCTCATGGTGGTATACACAGTCAGTGACCCCAGGTAGCATGTTGGTGAAAAGGAAGGTGAGGTTGCTGCCTCTGCCAGCAGATAGGTGATTTTGGGTAGGTAGGGGTGTAGGGAAAGGGGCACTAAGAAGTGGGGTGCTGGGGACAGGTGTATTGAGAAGTTGGAGGGTTGGGTTGGGAGTACAGGAGAATCAGGAAAGTGGGTGAATGAGCAGGCAGTATTGGGAACTGGGGTGATCTAAATGTGGGTGATCATATTGGGAGGAAGTTTATTAGGGATCCACAAAAAGGCAGGG
>JAHRHZ010000048.1:4073394-4105561 GCA_024137785.1 Ginglymostoma cirratum | reverse complement strand
TGTTTTTCTGCTCCTATGATGCTGCTTGACCTGCTGTGTTCATCCAGCCCCATGCTTGTTATCTTGGATTCTCCAGCATCTGCAGTACCTTTTATCACTGTCAGTTTGCACAGTTCAGTCTCACGGGCAGAAAATTAGAGGAATTCCCAGTTATTCTGTTTTGGTGATTTTACTTACTGGATAATTATCAAGCAGGACACCCTCTACACTTCCATAGACAGACATCTTTAATATCCCGTCTAAAACACCATTCTAGAAATTCAGCCATGCAGCCCTGTGTTCAGCTGTTGACTTGTCTGCCTCCAACACCTGTGTTGGAAGTCTATGCTCATTGTGAGCAGAGGTCCGTTGCCTTTTCTAAATTGGTAAAGGCTGAATATTCAGAGGCCTAATATCTATTTGAGGCACAATTGCATGGTTAATTTGCCAACCAGGCCTGCGGACGGCTTAACAGGCAGCCCAAAGCTAACAAATAAAGATTCTTAAATGTACTTATCCGCCTATGAAGCTGGGAGCAGCAGGTGAGATGGTAACTCTGCATTGAAATCTCAGGTGGATTCTGTCTACCCAAATCACCACAATGACACCATCCCAGAACTCTGCTCATCACTCAAAACACCACAATTACCCTCCAGTATGATCACCCACATATATAGCTGCAAGGGTCATTTCTGCAGAAGGGTCCAGACCCGAAACATCAGCCTTCCTGCTCCTCTGATGCTGGCTGGCCTGCTGTGTTCATCCAGCTCCACACCTTGTTATCTCTATGTTGCTGTGGGTCTATGTTCACTGTTAGGCCAGATGAGGTAAAACAGCAGATTTCCTTCCCTGAAGGTCATTATTGAACTAGATAGGGTTTTTATAACAATTGACAGTGATTACATGATTGGCATTCAACCAGCTTATTTATTCCATGCATCTAGTGAATTCAAATGTGATCATCTGTCATGGTGGGATTCAATCCTATGTCACTAGATCACCAGCCTGAGATTTGCTAATTAATGTCACTAATTCAGTGACATTATCATTACACCAGCACCTCCACATTGATTGATAGATTGATTTATTGCCTCCTGGTTCACTGATACCTCACTTTTAGAATTCTCATTCTTTTCAAACAACTCCATGGTTTTCAATCTCAGCAACTTCCTCCAGTTCTACAATCCCCTCGATATCTCTAGATCTATGTATAACCCACTCCCTTTCTCCAGCTGACTGTGCCTTCTGCCATTTAGACTAAAAATTGGGAATTCACTCCCTAAAGCTTTCCAGCTCCTTCTCCTCATTTAAGACATGAACTGATCCTCTGAGCTTTTAGTCACCAAACCTAATGTCTCCTTGGTTCTGCAATAGAAACGTTCTTATATGTTCTATATATTTGAATGATTTGCAAAGTTGAAAGGTCTAATGAATGCATGTTGTTGATTTTCTGCTTTCTGATTAAATAACAAGGCTTGATTGAAAAAAATCCATCTCTTCCCCCATTGTTAAAATATCATTCAAGACTCCAGTCTGATCCCCTTTCTACCCTTTAAACTTTATATCAGAGGTGCAATTGGAAAGGCAGGAGAACTGAGAAACTGGGTGAATGAACAGGCAGATTTGGGAATGGGGAGATTGAGGATGGCACAGTGGCTTAGTGGTTAGCACTGCTGCCTCACTGCACCACCCTCTGTGTGGAGTTTGCACATTCTCCCCGTGTCTGCATGGGTTTCCTCTGCGTGCTCTAGTTTCCACCCACAGTCCAAAGATGCTCAGGTCAGGTGGATTGGCCATGCTAAATTGCTCATAATGTCCAGGGATGTGTAGGGTAGGTGGATTAGCTATGGGAAATGGGTATTATAAGGATAGGCTGAGTTGTGTGGGATGTTGTTTGGAAAGTCAAATGTATACTTGATGGGCTGAATAGCTTGCTTCCACACTGTAGGGATTGTAGGGCTGAGAGGAGGAACATTTCTTCAGTCAGAGGGAGGTCAACCTGTGGGATTTGCTACCACAGAAGACTGTGGGTTTGTGTCACTGTTTGTATTCAAGAAATTGAAAAATGCTAGATATTAAAGGCATCGTGGTATATGAGATAAAGGGTCAGCAATGATCTTATTGAATGGTGAAGCAAGATCAAAGGGTTGAATGGCCAACTCCTGCTCTTAGTTTTTACTGTTCTATGATTTTATTTACTGTTACCTGCCCTCTGGCTAGCTGGTGACACCCTCATCCCATAAATGTATTAAAAAAGGTCAATGAGCATGTGGGTGGATAGGCTTCAAATCTCTCATTAAGTTGTAAACATTTTAAATAGACGCCAGGCTGCAGGCTGTAATCTAATCTAAAGATTCATTTTACTGGTTATAACCTGCTTCCAGTTGCTTTATACTTTATGATGCTGGAATCTAATCATGTAAACCCATTAGTTAAATTACATCTATGTAATCACTCACAAGTATATTGCTTTTTTGTAGTCAGGATTTAAATTAGTAATTGAGAAAACGAATAGATTTATAAATCCAATAAGAAATCCAGGAGAAATGTCTTTGTCTGAAGAATGGTTAGAGCGTGGTTCGCTGGCATACCTGAGACCCGTAGCCTGGATACATTTCAGGGAAACATTAGAATATAAGAAATAGAGGCAGGAATAGGCCATTCAGCCCTTCATGCGATCCTACATCATTCAATAAGACCTTGGCAGATCATCTACTTCAACACCATTTTCCTGCACTGTCCTGGTATCCCTTGATGTTTTTAATCTGTTGAAATCTTTTGATGGCTATCCTGAATACACTCAATGACTGAGCCTCCCTACTTGTGGTATAGAATATTCCAAGGATTCAACTCTTAATTTCAGATTTTTATTGTATTCAAATTCCACAGTAGGATTCAAATCCAGGTCCCCAGCACATTACCTGGATTAATATTTTAACAATAATACCAGTAGCCCATCACTACCCGTATATGCTTGGACGCGGTCGCCTTTCATTTTTCTAAACTCCAGAGAGTATAGACCTATTTGAGCTGACCTTATTGTGTAAACCTTCCATTTAGTTCTGGTTAATCCTCATTGCACTCCTTCTGTGCCAAGTATATCTTTGCCTATCAGGGAATCAAAATTCACACAATATGCCAGGATGTTTTAAACTAGAAAAAGGTACAGAAAAATTTACTAATGATGTTGCTGGGATTGGAGGGGCTGGATAGGCTGGGACTTTTTTTTACTGGATTGCTGGAGTGTGAGGGGAGACCCTTATAGATGTTTATAAAATCATGAGGGGCATGGACGGTGTGAATAGTCAAGGTCTTTTTCCAAGGCTGGTGGGGGGGTCCAAAATTAGAAGGCATAGGATTAAGGTGAGAGGAAAGATTTAAAAGGGACCTGAGGGGTAGCCTTTTCACAGAAACGGTGATGTGTGTGTGGAATAAGTTACCAGATGATGAGATAGAGAGGAGTACAATTACAACATTTAAAAGACATTTGGACAGTAACATGAATAGAAAAGGGCGGGATATGGGCCATATTCAGGTAAATGGCTCTAGTTCAATGTGGTCAGCATGAGCAAGTTGGACTGAAGGGTCTGTTTCCGTGTTGCATGGCTCTATGCCAATGCTCCACGCAATTGTAGAAAGCTTGATAAGTGCATGAATGAGAAAGACTGTGCCACTATTATGAGATGAAGTCACCTGGGATGAGGTTTCTGATGGCTATAAACACTGACATGGACCTTTCAACTTAATGCATTAATCCAAATCCTACCTCAGGCCTACTTCTGTGCTGTGAACTGTACACTATTCTATGTAGTCAGCTGGTGGTTGTAGCGGCAATGCTGCTAGGTTAGTAATACCAGCATACAGGCTTATGCTCTGGGGGCAGTGAGTTCGAAATCTCACTGAAGCAGCTGTTAATAAACCTGGAATGAAGCCTATCCCAATGATGACAACCATGCAAGCAATCAATTGTTATTGAAAAATCCATTTGTTTCACTAATGTCCTTCAGGAAAGAAAATCTGCCAAAGCCAATACATCTTTTGTGACTCCTGATCCACACGTGATTAAATTCCTTTTCTCCTATAAGACTAAAAGTCATGTTTCTCTGATGAAGCTGTTGTTCCCATTGCTTAGTATCTCCTTTGGTGGTCTAGTGTCACGTTTTGTTTATTCACCTGTAAAGGCCCTGCAATTCTTTTTTCTCTACAGTAAAGGCTATTTGAAAAGGATGAGAGAGAGTTTTATCCTACAGTGAGTGTTGATGACCTGGAACTCTCTGCCTATGGTGGTTGTGGAAGCAGAGACAATTGATGATTTCAAAGTGAGATTGGATGTGTACATGAGGGAAATAATGTTACAGAGCTATGGAGATGAAGTGGATGAATGAGAGTGATTCTAGAGAATCAGCATGAACCCAATGAGCCAAAGGGCCTGATTCAGTGATGCTATGATAATCAGCTTGGGAGGTACCCGAGGACGGACATGCTGAGTAACCAGGGGAGGGAGAATGGGTTGTGGGTGCTGGTTCACCACTGGGAGGAGATTGAATGATGAAACCTTTCAGAATAGATCTATTCTCTTTCATTACCATGCTGATTTAGAACTCCCTGCATTTATAGCGCACCCCCTTGTGACCCCAGGACATCCCAAAATTCTTGCAGCCTATTAAGTGCATTTGACATGTAGTCACTGTTGTAATGCAAGGACCATTGCCAATTGTCTACAATCTAATGAGAAACAACAATGCTACTGACTGATATTATTTGGAATATGCAGGGGCAATCCTCGTTCAGTGTCAGTGCTGTGCTCAAATGTTGTCCAATTGACATTGGACATTCCAATGCAGTACAGCACGAATGTTGCATTAAATGGAGGTTCCATCTAACCACAGGGGAGGAGAGTGGGCAAAGATGGAACACAATGTGGGAAAGTGTGGATTATGCATTTTGTCAAGAAGAATAGAATCATACAATCCCTGCAGCGTGGAAGCAGGCCATTCAGCCCATCAAGTCCACACCAACCCTCCAAAGAAAATCCCACCCAGACACACATCCCTAACCTTTCCTTGTAACCCTGCATTTCCTATAGCTAATTGGCTAATCCACCAAGCCTGCACAACAACAGGGATGTAATGCTAAGGCTGTATAAGGCTCTGGCCAAACTGCATTTGGAATATTGTGAGCAGTTTTGGGCCCTGTATCTAAGGAAGATGTACAGGCCTTGAAGACGGCCCAGAGGAGGTTTACAAGAATGATCCAGGGGATGACGAGCTTGTTATATGAGGAGCAGCTGAGGATTCTGAGTCTGTACTTGGAGTTCAAGGATGAGGCAGAATTTCTTTGAAACTTAGAATAGTGAGATGCCTGGATAGAGTGATCATGGAGAAAATGTTTCCACTAATGGGAGACACTAGGATCTGAGGGCACAGCCTCAGAATGAAGGGGCGACTCTTTATAACTGAGATAAGGAAGAATTTCTTCAGCCAGAGGGTGGTGACTCTGTGGAACTCATTGCTGCAGAAGGCTGTAGAGGCCAAATCGTTGAGCGTATTTAAGACAGAGAGAGATAGTAAGGGGATGAATGTTTGTTTTTTATTCATTTGTGGGATGAGGGCATCGCTGGCTAGGCAGCATTTATTGCCCATCCCCAATTGCCCAGAGGGCAGTTCAGAGTTAGCCACATTGCTGTGGGTCTGGAGTCACATGTAGGCCAGACCAGGTAAGGATGGCAGTTTCCTTCCCTAAAAGGACATCAGTGAACCAGATGGGTTTTTCCCAAAGATCCATAATTGCAGAATTTTCTTGGATTCAAATTCCAACATCTGCCATGGCAGGATTCAAACCTGGGTCCCCAGAACATTAGCTGAGTTTGTGAATTAATAAACTAGTGATTATACCACTAGGCCATCACCTCCCAGTAATAGTAAGCAGTGAAAAACAAAATAAAAAAAGTTATCTAGATATAGAACACAGGAGAAAAAAGCTTGAAACACCCAGCCTTCCTATTGCGGTTGAATCTCTAGAATGCAATATCTGTTCACCTTCTCCTGCAGGTATTCCCATGTTTCCATCAATCATTTGCTCATGTGGGGTATTCCCTCGTGATTTCCATTACTGCTTGCACCATGAGGTGTGAATGGTGAGCTGGGCACTTCTCCTATGCAAAATAAAAGAGACACACACACACACACAGAGCACTACTGGTTCCTCTGATCAATGCCACTATCTCTTATCTAAGAAACTAATGGTATGATGCTTGTAGTTCATTGACGATGCCAGGGCTCTGAGCATGGCTGACAGGTTAGTAATGACCCTGGACACACATTTCCTGATATTAGAGAGCTCTGGCCACCCTCAGCAGGTGCTGCCTGGGGCCAGTGTTGCTTGGAGCCCACAGGCCTTGCTGAGGCTTAATATTAGGGTTTCATGTTGTATTTGGTTAGAGACAAAATAAAAACCTCAGATGCTGGAATCCAGGTAGACCAACAGGAGGCTGGAAGAACAAAGCAAGCTGAGTTCTGAAGAAGGGTAATACCCAAAATAGTTCATAGAATCCTTAGTGTTGAAGCAGGCCATTCTGCCCATTGAGTCCACACTGACCCCCTGACCCATCTCTGCATTTCCACCCTAGGCACCATGGGCAATTTAGCATAACCAATTCCCCTAATCCACCATAGCCAATCTATCATTGGACTGTGGGAGGAAACCGGAGCACCCATAGGAAACCCACACAGACATGGGGAGAATGTGTAAACCCCACACAGTCACCTGATGGCGGTATTGAACCTGGGTCCCTCGTGCTGTAAGGTAACAGTGCTAACCACTGAGCCACTGTGCTGCCCATGTTGGCTGCTCCTTTCCTCCAGAAGCAGCCTGGCTTGCTGTCTTCTTCCAGCCTCCTGTTTGTCTTCATGTTGTACTTGCCGTGCAAGAGAAGAGTCATTAAACTTGCTGTGACACTGCACACACCATGTCCTTCAGACATTACTGCATCTATGGACAGGTTCTACAATCCTTATAGAAGGGAAAAAAATGCAATAAAACTACTGGCAAATGAGACTGAAATAATTCCAGAGGCCAGTATCCCATCACCAAGTCACCCTTTATTTACACATGGAGAGTCCTTGACACTGATCCAACTCCCTCAGAGCCAGCTCTGAGTGAAGAGAACCCCTGACACTCCTGTTTCTATCTGTCAGCCAGGGATCTCTGATTGGGGCTGTTAACCTGGTCCAATCAGGGCACTCACATTCTACAAGGTTCACCTGGCTGACCTCATTATAATCACTACCTCTGAGGGGTCTGAGCCATATGGTAGAATTCAAAGTGGAGCTCCACTACCCCCAATGTGTTATTTACAGCCATTACTGTTTCTGGACTAGAGATGGTAGGTACTGCAGATGCTGGAGAATCTGAGATAACAAGGTGTGGAGCTGGATGAACACAGCAGGCCAAGCAGCATCAGAGGAGCAGGAAAGCTGACGTTTTGGGCCTAGACCCTTCTTCAGAAAATCTGAAGGAGGGTGTAGGCCCGAGACATCAGCTTTCCTGCTCGACCTGCTGTGTTCATCCAGCTCTACACCTTGTTATCTCATTGTTTCTGGACTGTTCTCTGTCCATCTGGGAAGACCAAGTTAGTTTGCTGGGATAGCTTTTCCCCTGTGACTGGCCAGGAACTAGTCCTCTCACCCCCCTCTCTCACTGCCTTCAATAACAGTTCAAGGGCCACATCAATAAGTCATGGAGCCCTGTGCTCTGCCTCTTCTCCAGCTGGTGAATGAAAGCATTCACTATAGTAATGGCAGCCATCATGCAATTGGCCCCATATTTTACATGTCCCGCACCCATCTGTTCGTTCAGCACCGAGCACTCCAGCCAATTAGCAGTTCATATCAATGACAGTCATGGGCTGTGGCAAGTTTCTGACTGTCACCATTGCAGGATTGGGAGCTAGAAATGGTTCCACATTCTCCTTTGGGGATATTATTCCCATGCCATGTATGACATGTCACATGTCAAAACACTCAGACACTTTTTTCCAAAAAATATTAAGAAAAATACCTTAGCAATGTAGTGTTATGGCTCAGAGCTAAACAGTATGCCTTTAAGGAATGTATATTGCTCATTGATATCATCACTGGAGATATTTTCTAATCAACTTGTTCAGGGATGGTATTGCACACCTCTGGAGCAGGTGGGACCTGTACCCAGGCCTCCAGACTTAGAGGTAGAGAGGGGCCTTACCACTGCACCACAAGATCCCATGTCAACAATGTATCATAGCATGATGGTATCAAACACTCAGTTTCCACCTTATTAGGTTCACTTGCAATATGACACGCTGTGTGCTACAACTGATGAGTTGCTTAGCTTCAGCCCAGACACACGTGTGCCTGTGATATCTAGATATTAGGAGCTGTAATAAAAGTTAACTGAATCTTTCAGCACTATGTGACCCATAGTTCCCTTAACATCAGAGTGAGATAACTTAAGTATAATTCCATCAGATATCAATGACCTGCTGAATGTAAAGTGCCCACCAGTGCAGCTATGAGGGGTTGTGAGGACAGAATAGATCTGGGTTAACATCAGTGTCTAATTTTAAAGAAATGACTCCGAGGTCCTAGATATCACATCAAGTGGGACCAAAGTTGAGGGACTAAATGCAGCATTGGGCTTACACTTTATAAGAAGGATACATCACAGACTGACTCAGATTCCGCCTGGTGAACACAGTTAAACTCATGAAAAACTAAGATTGTTTTTGTTAGTTCAAAGGAAATTAAGGGGTGAGATTGTTGACTTGCTTGCTGATCTGGCTTGTTCTTTGGGGTTTGTACCATGGTTCTCCACTCAATGCAATCAAACACAGAATTGGTCCCCATATACAAATCCATACAGGACCAAACCAGAAATGACACCACTCACCATAGCGGACCAGACAGTATAAATTCCAAGCAGAGTAGAATAACATGGCTTCACTGGAGGCTCCACTGATGATGTCACCTAGCATGGTGATGAAACCTCTGAACAAAAGCAAGCCAGCTCACTGAGCAAGTCAACAACCTCAAATCTTTGTCAAAACTTTGAAACTAAGGGGTGATTTGGTAAACATGTTTAAATTATGAAAGGTTTGAATAAATTAACTCCAAGTGGGGTTTCTTGTCATGGATAGTGCATTTAGCCTAAAGGATCACATTTATTAATGAAGGGTAAGAAATGCAAAGTGGAAATGCCAGGAGGAATGTGCCTACTAAATGGGATAGATATGACCAGATTTGCTGGTGGAGCAATGAATCTTAATGGAATTCAAGAAATAACTGCTGGACAGATTCTTGTCAAAGAAAATACAAAGTACAGTGTTACTAGAAACCCACCAAAGAGTGACTATGGATAAGTGAGATCAAAAGCCTATTCTGCAATGAAGGGAATTATGCAGAATCAAACTGACTGAAGCATCAGGTACTAGTTTCTTCAGTTCTCTTAATTTCAGATTTTTATTGAATTCAAGTTCCACCATCTGCTGTGGCAGGATTTAAACCTGGATGCCCAGAACATCACTTGCGTTGCTGGATTAACAGTCCAGTGATAACAGTGTGGAGCTGGAGGAACACAGCAGGCCAGGCAGCATTAGAGGAGCAGGAAGGCTGACGTTTCAGGTCGGGATACTCCAGCATCGACAGTTCTTCTTATTTCCAAGTGATAATATTACTAGGTCATCGCCTGCCCTGGTTACAGGGAGAAGGCAGGAGAATGGGGTTTGAGAAAAATATCAACCATGATCAAGTGGCAGGGCAGAGCCAGAGTCAGACATTCGTATGTCACAGTATGAGGCAGCAATGAAGCTTGGGAGTAAAAGTCAATATTGCACATTATTCATGGCAGCCATTAGGTCCTGGTCAAACAAGGCCATGATTTCATAACTACCATC
Source organism: Ginglymostoma cirratum (assembly GCA_024137785.1). NCBI lineage: Eukaryota > Metazoa > Chordata > Chondrichthyes > Orectolobiformes > Ginglymostomatidae > Ginglymostoma > Ginglymostoma cirratum. The sequence continues at coordinate 4,095,654 of JAHRHZ010000048.1, read as the reverse complement.
CTTCCAAGCATGCATTTAAACTAATCTCAAAAGGGGCTATATAAATGCACATTATTGTATATTATACGGCAAGTACAATTTCAAAACAACAGGGTTGGCGCAATTTCAATATCAATAGTACCTTTTGTATTTCTATGTTTACTGTTTACACCAGTATCTGATCTTTGACAGGATTTTCCACAATCTAAGAGGAAAACCCAGGTATTGGAGTGTTCTTCATAGCAGTGTCTCCCTGTACTGGAATTTGCTTGGGGTGGTGTTTATATGAACAAGTCTCAGGATTATGCATTACAGAAAACAGCTGTTTGGTCTATTCTGCCTGTGCTGAGTCTTTCGAAGTGAAAGCTTTCCAATTATCATATTCCTTTGATCTTTCCCCAAATACTGAAACTTTTCCGTTTTCAAATATTTAACCAATTTACTCTAAGTTAGCCTGCAGCCTTTCAGGCAGTGCATTCCACATCATTACAAGTCACCCTAAAACATTTTCTCCTCATCTCCCTTCTTATTCTTTTATCAATGATCTAAATCTGTGGATTATAACCACCAGCCTTCCTGCCAGAGAAACAGTTTGTCCTTTGTTACTCTGTCAAATCACCTCTAATAAATCTCCCCTTACCTTCTCTGCTCTAAGGAGAGCAACCCCAGCTTCTCTAAAGAGAAAGGGAATGTCTACATTTGTATGGTTTCTTTCTCCGTCTAAGGATGGCCCAAAGTAATATATCTCCAATGAAATTTAAATTTAGTCACTGTTGAGATACAGGAAACGAGGGAGCCATTATGCACACAGCAAGATCCCACAAACAGGAATCCAAATCTGGCCAGATAAATGGTTGAAGTGATGTTGGTTAATCGGGACTTTGGGAACTCCCCTGCTCTTCTTTTCTACAGATTTGTTATATCTACCCAGTGAGATAATACCATAAGATATAAGAGGAGAATTAGACCATTCGACCCACTGACTCTGCTCCGATATTTGATCATGGCTGAAATTTTCCTCAAACCCATTCTCCTGCCTTCTCCCCGTAACCGGGGGCGGGCGGTGACTGGTGGCATTATCGTTGGACTGTTAATCCAGAAACTGAGGTGATGTTCTGGGGACCTGGATTTGAATCTTGCCACGCAGAGGGTGGAACTTGAATTCACTTGGCCGAGTAAGCCATTCAGCTATTCCTATCATTACAAAGTCTTAAAGAAATGAAACCAGACAGATCACCCGGCATCCACCTAGGCACTGGAAAAGACAACGGCAGAATCAGTCTTGTTGACTTTTGCAGAATCCTCCTCACTAACATCTGGGGGCTGGTGCCAAAATTGGCGAACTGTCTCAAACGAGTTAAGGGACAGCCTGAAATAGTCATACTCACAGAATCATACCTTACAAACAATGTCCCAGACGCCACCATCACCATCCCTAGATGTCCTGTCCCACCAGCAGGACAGACCCGGCAGAGGGGGTGGCATAGTGGGATACAGTTGGGAGGGTGTTGCTCTGGGAGTCCTTAACATTGACTCCAGACTCCATGAAGTCTCCTGGCTTCAGGTTAAACATGGACAAGGAAACCTCCCGTTGACTACCACATACCGTCCTCCCTCAGCTGATGAATTAGTGCTCTTCATTGTTGAACACTTAAGAGGGAGGACTGAGGATGGCAGGGGTGCAAGGGTGAGAGATTTCAAAATCCATCACCAAGGGTGATGCTGGGTGGGACTAAAGGACTCAGTTGCTAGACTGGGTCTGCAGCAGGTGGTGAGGGAACCAGCAAGAGGGAAAAACAAACTCGACCTCATTCTTACCAATCTGCCAGCCGCAGTTGCATCTGTCCATGACAGTATCAGTAGGAGTGACAATCGCACAGTCCTTGTGGAGACAAAGTCCCACTTTCACATTGAGAACAACATCCATTCTGTTGCGTGGCACTATCACCGTGCTAAATGGGACAGACTTCACACAGACCTGGCATCCACAGGCGCTGTGGGCCATCAACAGCAGCATTGTACTCTAGCACAATCTGTAGCCTCATGGCCTCCACTCAACCATTATCAAACCAGGGGATCAACCCTGGTTCAATGGAGTGCAGGAGGGCATGCCAGGAGCAGCACCAGGCATATCTAAAAGTGAGGTGCCAACCTGGTGAAGCTACCAAACAGGACTACTTGCACGCCAAACCACTGACAAGTGACAAGTGACATTCAAATATCAGGCTATGACTATCACCAATAAAAGACAATCTAACCACCTCCCCTTGACATTCGAGGGTGTTACCATCACTGAATCCCCCACGATCAACATCCTGGGGGTTATCATTGACCAGAAACTCAACTGGACTCACCACAAACAGCGGCTATAAGAGCAGGCCAGAAGCTAGGAATACTGCAGCAGGTAACTCATCTCCTGACTCCTCAAAGCCTGTCCACCATCTACGTGGCACAAGTCAGGAGTGTGATGGAATACACCCCACTTGCCTGGATGAGTGCAGCCCCAACAACACAAGCTTGACACCATCCAGGACAAAGCAGCCCGCTTGATTGGCACCACATCCACAAACATTCACTCCCTCCACCACCGACACTCAGTAGCAGCAGTGTGTACTATCTACAAGATGTACTGCAGAAATTCACCAAAGACTCCCTGACAGCACCTTCCAAACCCACAATCACCTCCATCTAAAAGAACAAGGGCTGCAGATACATGGGAACACCATCACCTCCAAGTTCCACTCCAAGCCGTTCAACATGCTGACTTAGAAATATATCACCGTTCCTTCACTGTCACTAAGTCACAATCCTGGAATTTCCTCCCTAATGGCATTGTGGGTCAACCTACAACATATGGACTGCAGTGGTTCAAGAAGGCCTTCAAGAGCAAATAGGGATGGGCAATATTAACACTGTCTAGCCAGTGATGCCCACATCCCACAAATGAATAAAAACAAAATTTTCAAATTTTGTTATAAACCTCTTGTATTGTAAAAGAAAATCTGTGGCCTTGTGAGATTATGTTTCAGTGAATGACCACAGTGTTAACTAAAAAAACTATGGTCTGTCAGGACAGATTTCATTCTGGAATCTGATTTGTCTGATAGGACTGTCAGCTGAGATTCTAACAAATGCTGTTATTTTGAGTTCATCGCATTAATGGGGATTGGTGTATTTTTAAAGCAACAGAGATGTGGAGGTGCCAGACATAAAACATGGATGTTGAGGTGAAGTTTATGGCACAGATTAGATTTTCAGTATAACTCTGAATTCTAAGGCCTGTATTGGAATATATTATATTATATATATTGTATTGGCATATATTCCAATATAACTAAGGCCTTCTTGTGCGTAGAAGACACTTTTTCTGAAGAAGGGTCCTGACTGGAAATAACAAGCATGGGGCTGGATGAACACAGCAGGTCAAGCAGCATCATAGGAGCAGGAAAACTCGACGTTTCGGGCCTAAACCCTTCATCAGACTCCTATGATGCTGCTTGACCTGCTGTGTTCATCCAGCCCCATGCTTGTTATCTCGGATTCTCCAGCATCTGCAGTACCTTTTATCTCCTGACTGGAAATGTCAGCTTTCCTGCTCTCCTGAGCAGAATTAACAGACAAATTGAAGGTAGAAACAGAAGTAGGATCTTGTTAGGAGAAGATGCTGAAAGTGATTATCCAACAATTAGAATTAGATAGAGGAAACCTGAAATGGAAGTATCACAGCTACAATTAGCTAAAATATACAGAAGGATTCTGGGTAATCCAAGATGGAGAGCAGGAAAAAGACATTGTGGCTGTAAGAACTGCTCCTTTTTGAGGTGTTTCGGTGTTGGAGCTGATTTTCTGAATTCTAAAAGCAGTAATTACCGTTATAAGCTGTTGCATTGTTTTGTCGTTGGATTTTTAATTGGGTTTGGATTTCAAAAGGAACCTGGCTTGTCTCCATCACAGATCATTCTGCTTCCTAGCCTCTGTTTAGAACTAGTTTTGTATCTGGAATTCTGGAAGTCTGTCAATGGTCATCGAAGATCTTAGATTCCTCAGCCTGTCCTCACTCCCACATAACAGGCTCTTCAGAGCCTCCCCACAACAGTCATTAGGTAGTGGTTTCTGCTTTCGAATGTTAGAAAGCTGACTTAAATGTTAGTAATACATATTTTATTAAGCATGTGATATTCACATTATAGAGTAAGCTGATAGCTTCAGTAGACTTGAATCATCGGCGCTGTGATATTAGAAGAGGTCTCACACAACCAGGTCACTGCTTCACTTAAAGGATTTAAGGAGAATTGGTATTAATCAGTAGGAATTGGTCACCTGCTAAACCAAGCATTGCTGTGGTCCTGAAAACAACAGTACCGCAAAATAAAAACACACAGGGCAGAACTGCCAACCCCATAAGGGGTGACTATGGAGGGAGATTGGCATGACATTTGTTGCCATTGAGTACAATGCCAACTGCATCCCTCACACCAAGGGGTGGGACAGGGATCATCAGGGTGACCCACCTGCAAGTTCCCAATCAGACTGACATTCAGACCTTTAGATGGACACAATTGGCCTGCACCCCATTCTGTCCCAAAGCTTCTCCTTACCAAGGACTTAGGAGCAAGGCTGGCACAGCAGGATTCCCAGTGGCAGAGTTGGGGAAGCAGTGCACCAGGTTAGCTATTGCTCTCCCTACCCTGCCTGGGCACTGCAGTGTTAGAGGAGCTTCCATAACAATGGGGAGGCTCCTGTAGCCATTTCTTATTCCCACATCTTTAAGAGTTGTTGGCAGGGTGCCAAAAGGAAAAAGCTGTCTCTTTCTCTCCTACCTGTACTGACAAGCTGCAGCTCCATCTTTACTGATGGTCTGCCAATTGGTCTTGCCACCAGATCTCAAAGGGGTCTGCAATAGCTTGCCTTGGGACACCATGATTAACATTATCATGCCTTCAACTAATGATTAACATTAGGCTCAGGACTGAAGAGCTTCAAATAGGTCCTGGTACCAAAATCATCCCCCAAGAACACAGCCTCATGAGGGTGGCTTGGTTTTGATTTACATTACTGTTACAGGTTCAGACAGGGCCCAACACCAGACACAAGGCCTGACAACATGAAGAGGAGTGAGAGCCACACAAATCCCACTTGAAGCTTGAAGGCTAACCTTCTCAACACAGTCTCCCAGGATTGGAACAGAACTTCTGGTCTCCCTGATACAGGCATGACTCCATCCAAAACCCTGAACCAGGAAGTTTCTGAAACTTGTTAAAAAATAACCCTTAAAGACAGGATTCCCAGCTTAAATTGTTGTTTGCCTAATGTAATCAATTGGCCTGGGACTGAGACACCTCGGTAGAGATAGCAAGAACTGCAGATGCTGGAGTCAGAGATAACACAGTGTAGAGCTGGAAGAGCACAGCAGGCCAGGCAGCATCAGAGGAGCAAAAAAGCTGATGTTTCATGTCAGGACCCTTCTTCAGAAAATGGGGAGGGGGAAGGTAGCTCAGGATTAAATAGAGAGAGGAGGGGTGGGGCTGGGGAAGGTAGGTAGGATGGTGATAGGTGAGTGCAGGTAGGCAGTGGTGGGGATTGGTCAGTGAGGTGGGAGGAGCGGATAGGTGGGAGAGAAGACGGACAGGTTGTGTCAGATCAAGGAGGCAGGGATGAGAGGGAGGGTTGGTCATGGGATGAGGCCAGAGGTGGGGAGATTTTAAAACTGGTGAATTCCATGTTCAGGCCATCAGGCTGTAGGCTCCTGAGGTGGAATATGAGGTGCTGCTCCTCCAGTTTGCGGGTGGCATCACTGTGACACTGAAGGAAGCCCAGGATGGACATGTCACCCAGGGAGCGGGAGTTAAAATGGTTCATGACTGGAAGATGTTGTTGCTTGTCACGAACAGAGTGTAGATGCTCTATAAAGCGGTGTCCGAGTGCTCTGCTCGCGACAAACAACAAGACCTTCCAGTCGTGAACTATTTCAACTCCCCCTCCCACTCCATGGGTGACATGTCCATCCATGACCAACCCTCCCTCTCATCCCTGCCTCCTTGACTTGACACAACCTGTCCATCTTCTCTCCCACCTATCTGCTCCTCCCACCTCGCTGACCAATCCCCACCACTCCTTACCTGCACTCACCTATCACCATCCCACCTACCTTCTCCAGCCCCACACCTCCTTTCTCTATTTATTTCCCAGCTCCCTTCCCCCTCCCCCATTTCTGAAGAAGGGTCCTGACCCAAAATGTCAACTTCCCTGCTCCTCTGATGCTGCCTGGCCTGCTGTGCTCCTCCAGTTCCATACTGTGTTATCCCCGCCTTCAGTAGGTTCCTGTTTTATACTGATGAGTTACAGAGAATTACTTTGAATTTACAGCACCGAGTCAGGCCTTTTAACCCATGCTGGTGTGTATAATTCACACCAGCCTTGTCCCTCCCTACCTCACATCAACCCATTATATCCTTCTATTCTCCCCCTCCTCCCTTGCTTATTTAGCTTCCCCTTAATGTCTCAACAACACATAATGTTGGGGAATTCTGAGCTAAAGTGAGTGGGAAGTTCACTGGTTGACATTTGTGTTTAGTGCTGCCTTTTACTGCTATGTCTGTATTGGGTTAGCAGGTATCCAGACAATGCCACCAACATAATAAGGTTACAAAGTGGGCTGTAACTGCGCCCTACCCTGATATTCCAGAAAACCATGGCTGAGTGTTGCTGGGGCTTCCAGGAATTTCAGAGCTCACAAGTGCAGCATTGGTCTTAAGCCAACACTACTCTGCAATGACATTAATCTTGTCTGGTGAGTTCAGTGTAAAAACAACACAAGCACAGGCGAATTCCTTTAAGGTGATATAGTGATCTGCAAAGCAAGAGGAACTAAAATCCATCTGCAGGCTAAGTAAGTGCTTTCTCCACATCTAGTCCCAGTCCATCTCTGTCAGTGTAGCCACTGGCATTTTGTCTTGGTGTCCTTAACTGTGCCAAGCCGTAAGGGCAGGGGGAGCTGTGCTGAGCTGAGATCATTCACACATCAGTCATTGCTTTAGTCAATGTACATATTTGGTATCCATGGCCCTTTCTATGACAGGAACCTAGGAATTCATAACGGCAGGTCATCAGTTTAAAACTTTCAATAAAAACCAGTGCAGCAAGCTTCAAATAATATTCCTTTACACAGAGAACTGTTCAATCACAAATCTTTACCCCAGGGAGCAATTGAGGTTAAGACCTTTGTGTCTTTTAAAGAAGAATGATGTCATCATTTGAAGTAGAGAGGCTCAGGGAGAGAGAAAGCAGGTGAGGGGACTCCATTTGGGATTGACATAGAGACAGTGGAGCAGTGGGATTAGTTTGGAATTGACACGACACTCTAGGGAGAGAGTGGGACAGAGGGGTTAGTTTGGGATTGACACAGGGCAATAGGAAGACAGTAGTGCAAGGAAATTGGCATGTGATTGACGTAGATTTTTCAAAGAGCGTGTGATGGGAATCGGTTCTGGACAGATATAGGAGTGAGTTAAAAGCGACATGATGGTCTGTTTGGATTCATCCTGTGATATAGTGGCGCCATCAACATGGTTAACAATTCAGTGGGAACAAAATACCAATTGATTGTGCTCAGGTCACTGAGAAGACACAGAGGGGTGGGTGGCGTGGTGGCTCATTGGTTAGCACTGCCGCCTCACAGTGCCAGGGACCTGGGTTCGATTCCAGCCTCAGGCGACTGTCTGTGTGCAGTTTATATATTCTCCCTGTTTCCTTTGGGTGCTCCAGTTTCCTCCCATAGTCCAAAAATGTGCAGGCTAGGTGGACCAGCCAAGGGAAATGCAGGGGGTACAGGGATATGGTGAGTCAGGGTGGGATGGTCTTCGGAGGCTTGGTGTGGACTCAATGGGCTGAATGGCCTTCTCCCACCCTGTAGGGAATCAATGTCTCTACAAGACAGTCACTAAAGTGTTGCTGTCACATATGGTTCACGGAAACACAGCAGCATTAGATGACTTTTAGAGGCAGAGAGGGCCCTTAATCAGTCAGGAAGGGGGCAGTACGTCTTCACTAACCTCTTTATCAAAATGGAGTAAAAAGCTCAAGCTTAGGCCCCCTGTACCATTGCTAGTGGTGGACCTTTAGCACGCCAATTTACTAACCAGTTAAGATCACATTCTGAGATAACACAGTATGGAGCTGGATGAACACAGCAGGCCAAGCAGCATCAGAGGAGCAGGAAAGTTGACGTTTCGGGTTGGGACCCTTCTTCTGACCTGAAACATCAGCTTTCCTGCTCCTCTGATGGTGCCTGGCCTGCTTCACTCCTCCAGCTTCACACTGTGTCATCTCTGACTCTAGCATCGGCAGTTCTCGAAGATCTCGTTCTGCCACTGTTAGTGTTAATCCAGTTGTGGGGGTTCTGCCATCAGGAGATTAGGGAATATAACATGAAATGCGTTGTGGGGTGATCATGGTCTCCTCGGGGATTGGGGAGGGCTTTAGGGTGCATGGGGGCTCTCAATCAAAGTCATTCAGTGCCTGATCGAGGAACTTAGCATCAGGAAGAGGGAGGCCACCCCTGCTGCTGACTCCTCTACATTCCTCGCTCACATCCCACCATGGTCCTTGGCCTCAATCCATGATGGGTGCTATTCCAGCAACATTCACCACCTCCCAATGGGCACTGCTGAGCAAAACAGCTGCCAGGCTCTGATTGGCTGACAGCTCTTAGGATCAGGATTTACCCACTGAGAGTCCTTGCTCCAGAGAATGTCCATGTGCCTGAGAGACATTTAATGCTTGAATGGGTGCAACTCTAACAATACTCAAGAAGTAGTTCTGAGGAAGGGTCATTAAGCCTGAAACATTAACCCTGCTTTCTCTTCACAGGGTGAGGGTGAGGGGCTACATTGAGAGCTGCCAGGAGCACTGTGCCAGGAAGAGAATTCCTCCTCATCATCAATTTAAAGGAATTCAGTGAAGGTCATCACTAGGCAGCAGCCAAAACCTGAGAGTCAGTCCACACCTACTCCCTCAGAGGAGTCCAATTCCCTGGAGGAATCCAAAAACAGACTGTGGGGGTGTGTAAAGGCCTATACTGCTTCTTTAAAGAGGCTGTCTCAAATCTTGCAAACCGTACGATAACGACATGGCAGTGAATGGCTCAGGCACCATTGCGCTGCAGGACAAAGCCTACAAAATTGGGCAATTATTTTCTGTCTGGAAATTACGTTCATTTATCAATATCTAATCAATTAGTCATTTGTATGTTTAGCACCACAGAGTAATTTCAAAAACCCTAGGCTTTTAATTTCATCTGCATAACTCAATTTATTAAGTCTTAGTCTAGACGTATGAGTGTAATCTGTGGAATCTGTCACAAAACCATTTTACTTTTCAGGCAGCTCTCAAGACCACAATAACATCTTTTGAAATAATTTCTGGGGATTTGCCAGAGGTTTGCTGGGTGCTTTAGGAGCCAGGATTAACAATTGTTCCAGGATGCCAAGATTGAGAATTGATAGAAACTTCAAAGAGCATTTGTGTTTAATAGATACACACATTGGGCTAAGGAAATCATTGCATTATGCTGTAATATTGTAACGGATTACAGGAACTGAGCAGAAAGAATCAAGGCAGATGACTGTTATTGTAGGCTATGAGTTTATGTTATTTATCCTGTGCCTATATGGCAGTCAGATTGGTGAAGAAAAGGCCAAGTGCCTTTATTCCTCATTTGGTTGCCTCACCACCTACTGCAGACTCAGCCTAGCAGCTATGTCCTTTAGGATCCGAGCAGTTCAAACATTAGCACTGCTGCCGAGACACTCTTGATGGTAGATATTAAAATCCCCCACCCAGGGTACATTTTGTACCCTGGCCACTCTCAGTGCTTCCTCCAGTTTAAACAGAAGTTAGATTCTCTCTTAGATAACAAGGTGTAGAGCTGGATGAACACAGCAGGCCAGGCAGCATCAGAGGAGCAGGAAAGCTGACGTTTCAGGTCTGGACCCTTCTTCAGAAATGGGGGAGGGGAAGGGGAGTCTGGAATAAATAGAGAGTGGGGGGAGGCAATGATGGAAGGTTGATAAAGGAGCAGATAGGTGGAGAGAAGACGGACAGGTCAAGGAGGCGGGGATGGAGCCAGTAAAGGTGAGCGTAGGTGGGGAGTTGGGTTGGGGGTTGGTCAGTCAAGGGAAGACAGGTCAAGGAGGCGGGGATGAGGCTAATAGCTAGGAGGCGGGATGGGGGTTGAGATGGGAGGAGCGGATAGGTGGGAGAAAGGACGGACAGGTTAGGGAGGCAGGGACAAGCTGGACTGTTTTTGGGATGCGGTCGGGGGCGGGGAGATTTTGAAGCTTGTGAAGTCCACATTGAGACCATTGGGCTGCGGGGTTCCCAAGCAAAATATGAGGTGCTGTTCCTGCAACCTTCAGGTGGCATCGTTGTGGCACTGGAGGAGGCCCAGGATGGACATGTCGTCCAAGGAGTGGGAGGGGGAGTTGAAGTGGTTCGCGACTGGGAGATGCAGTTGTTTGTCACGAACTGAGCGTAGGTGTTCCACAAAGCGGTCTCCAAGCCCCCACTTGGTTTCCCCGACGTAGAGGAAACTAGCTCAATCAGTAGTGCTGTTGCCGAGCCACTCTTGGCGGTGGAGTTTGAAATCCCCCAGCCATTGTATATTTTAAGCCCTTGCCATCCTCAGTGCTTTCTCCAAGCGCTGTTTAACATTGAGGAGTACTGATTCATCAGCTGAAGAAGGACAGTATGTGGTAATCAGCAAGAAAGTTCCTTGCCCATGTTTAACCTAAAACCACAAGACTTCATGGAGTCTGGAGTCATTGTTGAGGACTCCCAGGCCAACATCCTCCTGACTGTATACCACTCTGCCGCCCCCTCTGCTGGGTCTGACCTGCCGGTGAGACAGGACATATCCAAGGATGGCGATGGTGGTGCCTGGGACATCGTAAAGTACGATTCCATGACAGTGACTCTGCTAGCTGTTACTTGACGGGTCTGTGGAATAACCCCACCCTCAATTTTGGTTAACTCCAGCAAAAGGAGCCACACAACAGTTTCTCTAACTAACTCACTACTCACAATAGAACTCTGTTATTAACAGACATCCATTGAGTGCATTAGGTGAGTTTTCTGAATGTTGAATCTCAATTACTTGCAAAGGGATGGATAAAAAGGTGGAGGGTAGTTTTAACATGACCTGCAGGACAGGAACTTGAGAGTTTTCGATTGCCAGTTCATTTAACAACCTACATGGTTTTACTTCCATTAACATCATTGGTGTAAGACTTGACCTTGTCAATATCTATTCCTCTGACATTACCAAAATCAATTACTGGGTCATAGCACTTTGTGGGAGCTTGCTGCAATTAAATTACCAACAGCCAGGTCCAAATGAACAATCTACCAGACATGCAATTACCTTTACTCCATTACTCAAGCAATGGATGTGTCATGGCTTGGTAGGAGTAGGCTGAGTAACTTTGACCTCGTCCGCACCACACTCCCCACCAGCCCCACCAGTCCCTGCACTTTTCCCTGCAACTGCAGGAAGTGCTACACCTGCCCCTATACCTCCCCCTCACCCCCATCCCAAGCCCCACGAAAACCTTCCACATTAAACATATGTTCACCTGCACATCTGCTAATGTGGCATACTGTATCCGCTATTCCCGATGTGGCCTCCTCTACATTGGGGGAAACCAAGCGGAGGCTTGGGGACCACTTTGTGGAACACCTACACTGGGTTTGCGACAAACAACAACACCTCCCAGTCGCGAACCACTTCAACTCCCCCTCCCACTCCTTGGACGACATGTCCAACCTGGGCCTCCTCCAGTGCCACTATGATGCCACCCGAAGGCTGCAGGAACAGCACCTCATATTTCGCTTGGGAACCCTGCAGCTCAATGTTCTCAACGTGGACTTCACAAGCTTCAAAATCTCCCCACCCCCGACCTCATCCCAAAAACAGTCCAGTTCGTCCATGCCTCCTTGACCTGTCCGTCTTTTCTGCCACCCATCCGCTCCTCCCAGCTCACTGATCAACCCCCACCCCCACTTCCTACCTACCAGCCTCATCCCCACCTTCTTGACCTGTCCATCTTCCCTCAACTGACCAACCCCCATCCCAACCCCCTGCCTACACTCACCTTTACTGGATCCATCCCCCCTCCTTGACCTGTCCATCTTCTCTCCACCTATCTGCTCCTTTATCAACCTTCCATCATTGCCTCCCCTTCTCTCTATTTATTTCAGAATCCCCTTCCCCTCGCCCATTTCTGAAGACTGGTCCAGATCCAAAATGTCAGCTTTCCTGCTCCTCTGATGCTGCCTGGCCTGCTGTGTTCATCCAGCTCTACACCTTGTTATCTCAGGTTCTCCAGCATCAGCAGTTCCTACTATCTCTATATTCCTAGTTTTGTTTTGATTGTTTCTTGCACATGTCACTCTTCTTTTTAAAAAGGGCAAAGGTGGAAAAACCAAGGAATTACTGACCAGTTAGCCTAACATCTGTAATGGGGAAATTGTTGGAGTCTACAATCAAGGATGGGATAACTGAACTTCACAGTTAATCAGGGAGAGCTAGCATGGATTCATGACAGGTAGGTCATGCCTGACGAACCTCCTTGGATTTTTTGAAGAGATGACTAAGATATTGGACAGAGGAATGTTAATGGAGGCTGGTTGTATCGACTTCCAGAAGGCATTGGATAAAATCCCACATATGACCTAGCTGGAAAAGCGGTTGAGTGCCAGACAACAGAAAGTAGAGATAATGGGTAGGTATTCAAACGAGCAGGATGTGACTAGTGGTCTCTCAGAAGAACATATTAGGGCCTCAATTATTCACTATTTATTAACAACTTAGACAATGGCATAGAAAGTCATGTGTCCAAATATGCTGATGACACATCAGATGAAACTTAGGCAGCATTGAAGACAGATGATAGTTAAAATTACAAAGGGATATTGACAGACTAAGTCAATGGGCAAAACTGTTGCAGATGGAGTTCAACATAAGGAAATCTGAAGTTATTCATTTTGGACTGATAAAACATAAATTAAGGTATTTTCTAAATGGTACGAAGTTAAACATAACAGCTGTACAAAAAGACTTGGAGGTTCAAATGCATAGATCTTTAAAATATCACGAACAGGTGCAGAAAATAATCAAGAAACCTAATGGAATGCTGGCTTTTATATCAAAAGGATTGGAGTACAAGGAAGCAGAAGTTATACTGCTGTTATACAAAACACTGGTAAGACCACACGTGGGAATACTGTGACAGATCTGGGCACCACACCTTAGGAAGGATATATTGGCCTTGGACACAGTATAATGTAGCTTTAAAAAAATGATATCCAGACTTAAGGGGTTAAGTTACAATGAGAGATTATACTAATCTGGTCTCTATTCTCTAGAATTTAAAAGATAAAGGAACGATCTGTTTGAAATTTTCAAGATATTAACAGGAAAAGACAGGGTGGAGAAAGATTAAATTATTTTCACTGGTTGGGGATTCCAGAACTACTGGGCGTAGTCTGAGACTTAGGGCCAGATCATTCAAGAGAGATGTTAGAAGCACTTCTACGCACAAAGGGTGGTAGATATTTGGAACTCTCTTCCATAAATGGCCGTGAAAATGGATCAGTTATTAATCTTAAATCTGAGACAGATACATTTTTGTTAAGCAAAGGTATTAAGGGATATGGACCAAAGGCAGGTATTTGGATTTAGGCCATGTATCAGTCATAATCTCATTAAATGGTGGCATGGTTGCTCAGTAGTTAGCACTGCTGCATCACAGCACCAGGGACCTGGGTTTGATTCCAGCCTCGGGTGACTGCCTATGTGGAGTTTGCACATTCTCCCCGTATCTGCGTGGGTTTCCTTCGGGTGCTCCGGTTTCTTCCCACAGTCCAAAGATGTGCAGGCTAGGTGGATTGGCCATGCTAAATTGCCCATAGTGTTCAGGGATGTGTTGATTAGGTGGGTTATGGGGGGGGAATGGGTCTGGGTGGGATGCTCTGAGGGTCGGCGCGGACTTGTTGGGCTGAAGGTCTGTTGCCACACTGTAGGGATTCTATGATTCTATGAATAAATGGCAGAGAAGACTTGAGAGGCTGAATGGCCTGCTTCCTGTACCTTTGTTCTTATGTTTTTGGTGTATGTTCACTTTACTTTATCATGGGCAAACAAATCTGAAACCCCTCATTCTCAGACCTTGCTTTTGAAAAGATGGTGATTATACACTTTTTTTGATTATTTATCTCTCTACCTTCTCACTTTCAAGTACAATTTGCCTCCATTACTGTGGATGGCCTTATCATTTCCCTTTTCTTTTCCTCTGTTTTTCTTCAATATCGCCCTGTTAATGTTGGTCTTTTGACCATTTCCCTCAACAGTCCATTTCTACCCTTGATCCCACTCCCATGGAGATCCCAATACCCAGCTTCACCCTTATACATTCCCCTTTCATTCAGTTCCATTGCTCTTTCTCCCACTCCAGCATGTCAAATAACCCTGGGATAGTAGGAACTATCAAATAACCCTAATGTTTACACCACTTAACATCCAGCTGCCACCCTTCATTGTCCCTGTTCACCCTATTAGTTTGACTGTATCCTCTCAGTCCTATGTCTGCCTCCTTTTCCCAAGGTCCTTCCACTGCTCTTGACAAAAATGCCCTTTACTTTACTTTAAGATAACAAGGTGTAGAGCTGGATGAACACAGCAGGCCAAGCAGCATCAGAGAAGCAGGAAAGCTGATGTTTCGGGTCTGGACCCTTCTTCAGAGTTGCCTCTATTAAGTTAACCTCCATTTAGGTTAGTTTAAATTCATTCCCCTTTTAAGCTAAGACATGCTTACCTACTTTGCTGTGGCTTGTTTTCGTGAGCTGTGTAGCTTTATCAACAGCACAGGTAAGGGGACCCGATCAATAGGCCTATTGCGACATGCTTGACTGTGTGGGAATGTGCCTTTTCATGAGCTGCTGGATATGGAGAATCTTCAGTCCTAACAATGGAAGCATTTGCACAATAAAGAGGCTTGTTTCAAAAGGAGCCAAGCAATGGATTAATGGTTTACTTACTGACAATGGGACAAGCAATCTGTCCTGCCAATTGATAACAAGGTGTGAGATTTTGTAAATATAGTCTTGTTTGAGAGCACTCCTGTTCCCCATTTTTTGACTGATAAAATTATGGCTGTGAATGTTATCCAAGTGGCCTGGAGTGTTAATGAGTATTAATGACAGAACAGGGAGATGTGCCATCCGTAAGGTTTTGAGAACCTTTTACCAAATATTTAACCCAGAAACCTCTGCTTCCCAACCAATTAAGCTCCCCCCACCCACCTTTCTAAAAACCTCCAGGCCAGCTCCTGTCCCCTTTGCATCTCCTGTCAGTTTCCACTGGACTGTCCATTTCATATCTAAACATTGGAATTCATTATAAAGCATAATCACTCAAAACCATGACAAGAACATGGCCATTAGAAGCTTAGTAAATCAAAACGCGCGTACAGTTAAGTTTTATTTTAATTATGAAAATTTTGGCCAAAAATCACTGGATTGCCATATTCGTTTACAAGGGAAGAATCAGTTGCAAGAGCTAAATCAATAAGGAGGGAAACTGCTGTAAGACTTGGGTTTGTTCAACTTCACATCAACTGTTGTCAGACTATATCAGAGATAGTAGGAACTGCAGATGCTGGAGAATCCGAGATAACAAAGTGTAGAGCTGGATGAACACAGCAGGCCAAGCAGCATCATAGGAGCAGGAAGGCTGACGTTTCGGGGGGTCTAGGCCTGACACGTCAGTCTTCCTGCTCCTCTGATGCTGCTTGGCCTGCTGTGTTCATCCAGCTCTACACTTATTATTACTGTTGTCAGACTGTTAGGTTTGGATTTCTTACATAAACTCAGATTTGAAACTATTCAAGGACTCTGGTTCTTTGAGAGTCCCAAAGACTCAGAAACCTTTGAAGAAAACAAATCATCTTATTTGTGTTTAAAGTGGTTGACCAGTGATTTTTAAATGCTGACCCTCAAGTTCTAGTTCTCATATCAGAGGAAACATCCTCTTCATATCCTTCTGTCAAGACTCCTCAGGATCTTATATTTCAATCACTGTTCTTCACTCAGTCTGTTGATTAAGGTAACACATCAGACCCTGACGGTGCCTTGGAACCCAATCTGCCAATTTAAACAGCATGCATTGGACCTTCAGTGGTCCTTCCTGCTTCCACTTTAAATAGCACTGGGCTGAAACAGGGTAGGAAGTGAGGGGAAGTTATCCCAGCCACATACTGCACCCCATCTCCCTCCCCCAGCATGGTTTCAATCAAGAGGAGAGAGTTGGGTGACATGGTGGCTCAGTGGTTAGTGCTGCTACCCCACAGCACCAGGGACCTGCGTTCAATTTCAACTTTGGGTGACTGTATAGAGTTTGCACATTCTCCCCGTGTCTGCAAGGGTTTCTTCCCACAGTCCAAAGATGCGCAGGTTCGGTGGATTGGCCATGGGAAATACAGGGTTACAGGGATAAAGTAGGGGTGGGGTGGGCCTGGGTGGGGTGCTTTTCAGACAGTCAGTGTAAACTCAATGGGCAGAATGGCCTGCTTTCACACTGTAGGAATTCTATGATTAAAATCAACTCATATGGCTTTTCAAAACAAACTGGTTGCTTTAAATAAACACCAGTTAACCTTTTGATTTGACCTCAAGGAATAACAAACTTTTCAATCAACAAAATACTTTAAAATGTTAAAATAAGTCAAAAAAAATCAAAATGGGAAGGTGTGAGGAGAAGACTGCACTGCGTAATGACCATGATCCACAGTCCACAGGAGGGATTCAACCTACTTCCCCCCCACCCCAAACCCCAACCCCACCCTCAGTTAAGGGGTAAATAAATTAACAGCTAGGCACAGCAAATCAATGTCACAAACTTCATCAATACTTCAATAAAACCACTGTGGTGAAAAGCTGTGTGGTAGGAGACAGTGCGCGTGTGATTCGGAGAGACGGAGGGAAACAAACTGCTCCAAACATTTTATCATCAATGAGCTGCTTTTATAAGGTGTTGAATAACAAATAGCAAGTCTGCTCATTTCAAAGTCTCAATTTGAATGTAAATGCTGAGAATTACAGTGAAAGAAAACTGAAAGGATGCAGTCCAGCTTTTGGGAAAATAAACCATTACTGAGTGGACGAAAGCAGAAAAAATTTGAGAAAACAATAAGGAGTGAAAATGCACCAACAAAGACCCCGAGACACTGAGCAGACAGTATGCTAATGAAACAAATGTACCTTGTTCCATCGGGAAAAAGAGAAGAAACTTTGAAACTCAAAGCAGAGGAAAATACAGGAAATAAAATACTGAAGAGGTGAGTAATCCTGTGGTTTATACGACAGTCACCATTAGTTGATGTGGTGTGAGTGATTTGCTTTGGGTAAGTTTTTGACTGTTCGGCCTGTCTGAAGACATTATTTCCATGAGGTCCCTCGTTTTAATATTTTAGGTCAACCACTACCTCTAATTGCACTGGTTGGTCAGCTGCTGACCCACTGAGAAGGAGATGCAGCTGGCCTGCAGGCTTTTCCAGGGGAGCTGAACTTATTCTCTGGTGAAATGGTTTCTCGCAGCGAGCTAAGAAGATGAATACTGTTGGGCCATTCATGTAGAGGGATGAATCCCAGAAGAGGAGCTCAGCAGCTGAAATAACTCCACAGAGGCCCGTATCCCATCACCAAGACACCCGTTATTTACATGTGCATTGTACTTGACACTGGTCTGACTTCCTCAGAACCAGCTCTCAGAGTGAACAGAACCTCTGATGAAGGGTCTAGGCCTGAAACGTCAAGCTTTCCTGCTCCTGTGATGCTGCTTGGCTTGCTGTGTTCATCCAGCTCCACACCTTGTTATCTCAGAACCTCTGACACTCCTATTTATAGCTGTCAGCCAGGGCTCCCTGACTGGACCGGGTTAACCAAGGACTGTAGTCCAACTCCCCACCTGAGCACAGTGGTGTACCCCCCACAACAAGGGCCCTGGGCCCAATTATGTGACCCAGGTGCACCCTGTCCTGGATTGCCTCATTGGCCCATCTCCATAATCACTGAGCCCTATCACTACTTCATACACTGCTTTTCCCCGAGCTACCCAATTTTAGTCCCAGCAGCCCGAGCACACACTGCACCTCCTATACATTTCCCCAATTACACTGGAATCCTGCCTGTAGTTGCACACAGCTTCCAGGGCAGGAGTACTGTCAATATTCACTTCTTGGTCATACCTTGCTGCCTCTTTTACTCATCGCCACACCCATGCAGTGTTGCCTCCTAGATCTTCAGAACTCTACAGCTGGCACATGCAAGGAGGAGCTGGTATGATCAGGATGTGGTCTAGTATTGATGCAGTTGTCAACAAAATATGATGTACGGGGTTTGGGGTCATGAGTAGAAAGAAATTTGATGTTGAAAGTTCCCTGTCCCATACACAGAAAAGTAGGAAACCACAGATTGGCATCATTGCCAGACAATGCATGCAGCCATGGAGGTGATTGGATTACAGGACACACTTGTGGGAATGTTTGGGCATCTCCCCCTCCGTGTTTCTGTATTGTTAGCTCTCTCACTCACATAATCAGCACAATAATCTGGTGGCATTTTGTGTAGCTTCATTTTAGCAACTTTTGACATTTCGCTGGCATATCTAACACTTGTTCCTTTTCTGAAGTTTATTATAAATCTCAGAACAAGGAGCAGCAAATACAGAAAGACATAAGGATTGCCACAGGCCTTTTAAGGCACCAGCCCAAAATTGATTCTGTTTCTCCCTAGTCTGTAATACCATTGCCTAACAAGTATCTGTTTTTCTGAGGGAGAGAATTCCAGATTTCCATTATGCATTTTGTGTGAAGGAATGCTTTCTGACATCATTCCTGAATGGCTATGCTCGAATTTCAATGATCTGCTTTCTTTCTCTGGCCCCTCCCACCTCAAAAATCGCAGAATTGTTACAGCACAGAAGGAGGCCGTTCAGCCCATCATGATATCATAGAATCATAGCATCGCCAAAGTGTGAAGGCAGGCCATTCAGCCCATTAAGTGCTACCACTTTAAACACAAACAAAATGATTTCTTGTTTTCTCCAAAGGGCTGTGAGGTTTTGGAACTCTCAAGGTGGTAGAACCAGAGTCCTTGAATAGTTTCAAATCTGAGATTATGCAAGGGGTGAAAGGTTCTAGGGTGTAGTCGAAAATGTGAATGTGAGGTCACAACCAGACCGGTCATGCCCAAAGGATATCTAGCAAAACTTGGGATTAAGACATACAAGTCTAACTTGTCTTGTATTCTTCAATAGCAATTTCCAGCATGGCCAGAGCTTTCAATCCCATGTATAACACTTTATTCCCTCTGGGATTGAATAGGAGAGCAGGATCAGGGGGCTGAGTGGCCTATCCCTTCCATTTTGTTGCTCATATGTATCTGGCAAATCCTTCTGGGAACACAGGACCCAGGGATGATGAAGGAAATTCTTTACGTATTTCAGTTTTCCTTGACAGCCAGGCACAGGAATGCACTTATGAGGCCCTGCAGGGAAATCTCCAGCTTCCTGGTTGTTTTGGTCGTGACTCAGGAAGTGAGTAAGTGACATGTTAATGAAGTCCAGCCATTAAAGCTCCCTGATGCTACATGCTCCCAGTCAGACAGAGCAGTCACTCAACTGGGCTCCCTGCACCCTGCTGGGAGTTACAATGGAATCCAGTGTTCAGGTAGTTGTCTCAAAGCAGAACTGGATTTCATTGTGATATCTTTTGGCTCAATATCACATGTTATTCCATGACCTTATAATTATTTGTGCTCTAGTTATCAGGCAATTTTCTTTAAAATTGTTTTTCAAACATCAATCGTAAATAAGGGTGAGGGAGGACCCAGAAAGGACCAATCAGTAAAACCTGTAAATGATACATTATGGTCCAGCACATATACTATACTTCAAAATGGAGCTCCAATACACCCAGTAGGTCTGGCAGCATCTGTGGGAAGAAAGCAGAGTTAATGTTTTGAGGCTGGTTACGCTTCATCAGATCTTCTGAAAAGTCACTGAACTTGAAAGGTTAACTCTGCTTTCTTCCCACAGATGTGGAGGTGCTGGTGTTGGACTGGGGTGGACACGGTCAAAAATCACAAGACAGCAGGTTATAGTCCATCAGGTTTATTTGAAAACGCTAGCTTTCAGAGCTCAGCTCCTCCCTCAGGCATAGTGTGACACACACATTTTAAAGCTTGTGTTTTCAAATAAACCTGTTGGACTAAAACCTGGTGTCATGTGATTCTTGACTTTTCTTTACAGATGCTGCCAGACCTGCTGAGCTTTTCCAGCAACTTCTGTTTTTGTTCCTGATTTACAGCATCCGCAGTTCTTTTGGTTTTTATTCAGATATTGAGAAGATGTTTCCACCAGTCAGGGAATGTCAAAAGAATAAGAGGACACTCGTTTAGAACTGAGATGTGAAAGAATTTCTTCTCTCAGAGGGTAGTGAACATCTGGAATTCTCCACCTCAGAGAGCTGTGGAGGCTAGATCACTGAAAGTATTTAAAAAGGAAGTGGTTGGATGTTTGAGATATCGGGGAGTTCAGCAATATGAGGAGCTAGTGTGGAAGAGGAGTTGAGACCTGGGGTAGATCAGTCAAAATCCTATAGAATGGCAGGGCAGGCATGAGTGGCCTGCTCCTCCTCCTGTTTCTTATATCCTTATGTCCTCAACTTTTCTTGTTAGTACTATTGTGATTTATCCACAGACCTGATGGACAGTGAAACCATTCTCCGATTTCAAATAAGAAGACCGATCACTGGCCAACGTCTGATGCTTGGAATTAACAACAGAACGAACAGCAAGTAAATCAACACAAACATCCTGATGTATTATTTTAACACAGCAAAACATCCCAAGATACTTTACCATGAGTTATCAAACTAAACATCACACTGAGTGGCAGAAGAAAATTTTAATACCAGTGACCAAAACTTTGCTCAGAGTGAAAGGGGTAGATTTTGCAGGGTGCACACAATTACCCCCTCTCGCAACTGAAAAGTACGTCTGATCTTTCCAACCAGAAACCTGGCTGTCCCACAGCAATAATATGTTGGGAGCTGCCCTATACCCCACCCCAAAATCTAATCCTTAGATAGTTTTCATAACTCTAGTGCCAACTGGTGCCCTTAATCAGGCAATTAATTAATGCCCATTTAAGGGCTCCATCCTGCCATTAATACACAATGGGTGGGCAGGAGTATGCCAAACAAACCCATGCAGGGCTTGTTAGGGGCTCACTCAGGAGCCCCCCCATTCAAAGGCAATCAGTGCCAATTGAAGGACCTGGCATTGGAAATGGGGTTGTCTATTCATAGATATTCCCCTTCACCCTAATCCTACTTCGCATTCTAACTCAAAACTCTGGCTCCCACCTCTGCCATCACTAACCTGATTCCTGGGTCCCTCAGCTTCAGCTGGTTATACAGCTACCAATGACACTGCCATTAAACAAAGCTGCCTGCTCAGTGGATGGCATATCTGTCCCCAAAGTCCTTGATCCTGGGTGGGCCTTGCTGCTGCCTAGTGAAATGTCTTTGTGATTCACGGACCTTCCCAGAAAGAGGCATCATGGAGACAGTAAGGACATCAGATGCTGGAAGCTAGCATCAATAAATGTAGAACTGGAAAAGCACAGCAGACGAGAAAGCATCTGAACAGCAGGGAAGTCAACATTTCAGGCTGAATCCCTTCATCTAGCCATCTGATGACACCACCTTGCTTCTCTCAAATTTGCTGCCTAATCACTTGGATCATCAGTTCAAACCATAGTTGTTATTCCTGTTGTTACCTTCCTACCACCAGTACACAACAATACTATCAGGTAGTGGTACTCTGA
Source organism: Ginglymostoma cirratum (assembly GCA_024137785.1). NCBI lineage: Eukaryota > Metazoa > Chordata > Chondrichthyes > Orectolobiformes > Ginglymostomatidae > Ginglymostoma > Ginglymostoma cirratum. Next base: position 4,073,732 of record JAHRHZ010000048.1, on the reverse strand, counting down.
GTGCTAGGTGAAGAATTACAATACATTCACATACACGACATGAGAAATATTGTGATTATCTCAAATGTCTGAGGAAACAATTTTCAAAACTGAATCTACTGTCATCGTATCAATCTAAAAATTCTTTTCACATCTGTTAAATCCCTTCTCACCCTGACTTCATAAACCTCGTGCCCTTGGACTCATTGTCCCAAATCTGTGACATTGACCTCAGAGTGGAGGTCATTCTTGGAGGGTTCTGGGTGGCACACGTTTAAACTTCCCGGTCAATTACAGCAGCTGTGTGTGTGTGTGTGTGTGTGTGTGTGTATATTTGGACATGTGTGTGTTTGGGGGTG
>JAHRHZ010000048.1:4057710-4073384 GCA_024137785.1 Ginglymostoma cirratum | reverse complement strand
GTGTGTGTGTGTGTGTGTATATTTGGACATGTGTGTGTTTGGGGGTGTGTGTGTGTGTGTGTGTGTGTGTGTGAGGACTTCCAGGATCCTGACTCTAATCCCTCAATTTATGTCCAACCTCTGACAATCCAGAAGCGGGATGATTTGGGTTCTGGTGAGCAGCACAGGGGAGCTCCGCTAGATAATTAGTCGCTGTTAGAAGGACAGAAGTCTGTTGCACTGATTCTGTCTGTTATAGAGGGTCAATTTCAGAATTCTCCTTTTCAGTTCGACATTGCGAGCCTGAAGTCATTATATTGACAAATGTGGAAAGGACATGGTAGGGTAGCATTGCTAGATTAATAATCTAGAACTCACAAGAAATGATCAGAGACATGAGTTCAAATCCCAAATTTGGTATTTAAAAAACTAGCAGTCAGTAAGAGTGTGCATTAAACTACTGGCTTGCTGTAAAAGCACATCTGATTCGTTAATAACTTCTCAGGGAGGAAATCTACTGTTATTACCCAGTTTCTCCTATTGTGACTCCAAACCCATAGCAACTGCCCTGTGATGACACTCTGAAATGGTCTGGGTAGTCACTCAATTATACAGATATAACAACAAATGGTAGTTCTGCCAGTCACAGCCACACCCTGGGAATGAATACATTAGAGGAAAGTTACAAGACCTGGTTATTCCATACCTAACAGCACTGTGGGACCCTTACCACATGGACTGTTCTGGCAGCAGAATTTGGCTCACAATCATCTTCTCAAGAGGATTTTGGGATAGGCAATAAATCAGAGAACCCCCTACAGTGCAGAAGGAGGCCATTCAGCCTATTGGGCCACAAACTGACACTCCGAAGAGCATCCCACCCAGACTCAGCAGCCCACTTACTGTGGCTAATCTACCTAGCATACACAACTCTGAACACTACAATCGGCTTTGTTTTTGAGCACAGCCAATCCACTTAACCTACACCTCTGTGGACTGCGGACGAAAGCAGCGCGCCTGCAGGAAACCCACACAAGACAGTCGCTTGAGAGTGGAATTGAACGCGAGTCTCTGATGCTGTGAGGCAGCAGTGCTAACCACTGAGCCCCCATGCCATCCTTATGACTTTATAAGTAAAATGTTGACAATACCAATGCAGTAACTGGAGACAGAGTGGTTATAATAAGCCTATTCCATGAGTCATTGTGAAGCAAATCCCAGCTTGCTGGAACAGTATTTCAGGCATTCGACAGATCTGGGAACATCTTGCGATGCAGACAATCTAAGGTCTGAGGGACTGTTGCAATCTCTTGCAGGCTTCATCCTGCAAAGAATTACCATCATGACTGTTCCTGAGGTTGAAGGCCTGCAATTAATTCCAGTTGGTCACTGAGAAGGACAAGAACAGACATGTCATCCATTAGCTTCAAGTGTCCAATCACACCCCATCCTGACTTTGACACTTATTGCTGTTCTTTCAATGTTACACAAACCTAGACGTGACATTATAGAGATAATTAAAATGGCAAAAGTGGCAGGATTGTATTCCTAAAGACTAATTACTTTCAGTTTGACAACTGGAAGGACCAAGAGATGTGCATTCAGCCTCTGCAAAGAGGGAAACAGACTGGACTCTGGGAGTAATGAACCTCTATAACATGTAGCTGACTGATGTATTGTCTGCTAATTCTGCAGTGCCTTCAAAGGCTGGCTCAGCTAATTCATGGCTGAAGATAAGTGGATTAATAGTTATAGTGGGCCTGTGCATGGCAGTCCCTTGGATAGAGGGTGACACTGACTCACAGTAAGAACCAGTGTGGTTTAACATGGGAGGCTGTAGCACTGCAGCCACTGTGCAGTTCCAGCTGTCCAGAAAACTTTCCCATTCTTACTGCCTGCCATTGGCATATCAGGCATATTTACTGATCCCGAGACGGGAATGGGACTCAGAGCTTCTGGCCCAGAGGTAGAGGGACATAACCACACTGCAGCACAAGACCTCTTTATCTAATTATGTTCAATGTAATTTCCAGGATTGGTTTTGATTGTCTTTTGACGAGGGGCTTAGTCAAGGGGCTTTTCCTCAAAAAAAGGTTCCCGCATTGGGCATGGATGTCTTTTATTACACTTCTTGCTCGAGAGAACACTGCTGCCAGGAATAAGGGGCTACAGAACAGGAAGTCGGTGATGTTGATGCCTGGGCACTATTCTCATATGTTTGAATGAGTCTGTGAATGAGATCCCATTGTCAGTTACATGAGTCATTTGGCAGTTGTTGTAGAAAAGGCCTTACTCCTAAAGTGAAATTTTGTGCGTTCATCACCCGGGTTACACTTCCTGCAGATTATTGAGTGGCACCAATATTCTGGCAGGGAGGTTTGCTGGTGCCACTCTGGAGGTAGGGGATGGGAACCAGAACAGTAGGTCAGCAAGTGAAATGACTGACCGGGAGTTAGACACAAAGGTCAGTAAGTCTAAAAGAAGAACAGACAGGGAGCGGTTACTGAACACAATGGTACTGGCGATCTAAGGTGTGTTTGTTTTAATGTAAGGTAATGACAGGTAAGGTAGATGCATTAGAGCTTGGATTAATAAGGTCTTTTCCCAAGGGTAGAGGATCATAGATCATAGAACATAGAATCATAGAATCCCTTCGGCCCAACAAGTCCACACCAACCCTCAGAGCATCTCACCCAGACCCATCCCCCTATAACCCACCTAACCTACACATGCCTGAATGCTATGGGCAATTGAGCATGGTTAATGCACCTAACCTGCACATCTTTGGACTGTGGGAGGAAACCGGAGCACCCGAAGGAAACCCACGCAGACATGGGGAGAATGTGCAAACTCCTACAACTAAGACTAAGACTAAGACTCTAGACTAAGGCTAGAACGCAGAAGTTTAAAGCGAGAGGGCAAAGATTTAAAAGGGACCTAAGGGACAACTTCTTCACACAAAGGGTGGTGCATGTATGGAACGAGCTGCCAGAGGAAGTGGTGGATGCTGGTACAATTACAACATTTAAAAGGCATCTGGATGAGTACATGAATAGGAAGGGTTTAGAGAGATAGCAGCCAAATGCTAGCAAATGGGACTAGAATAATTTAGGATATCTAGTCAACATGGACAAGTTGAACTGAAGAGTCTGTTTCCATGCTATACATCTCCATGACTCTATAATACATAGAACTATGATGTTGTAGATGTTACAGAGACTTGGTTGAGACAGGGACAAGTCTGGCAGCTTAACATTCCAGAGTTAGATATCTCAGGAGTGATGCAGTATGATGTAAATGAAGTGGGAGAGTTGCATTACTGATAAGGGAGAATGTCACAGCTGTACTGAGGGAGGACACCTTGGGCTCATCCTTCAAGGCCACTTGGGTAGAGGTCAGGAATAGGAAGGGTGCAGTCACTTTGACAGGATTGTGCTACAGGCCTCCCAACAGCCATTGGGTGATAGAGGAACAGAAATGTGGATGGATTATGGAAAAATGTGAAAACAATAAGGTTGTTGTGTGGGTCATTTTAACATCCCTTATATTGGAACTTGCTTTTTTGGGGGAATTTGTTAATTAAGTCCAGGAAGTTTTTGTTGAAACAACATGTAAATAGTCTAACTAGGGAAGGGGGCTGGTATCTGGTATCGGGGAACGAGCTTAGCCAGATGATTGAAGTTTCAATGGGGGAGCATTTTGGGCACAATGACCATAATCCTAAGTTTAAAATTACTTATGGATAAGGATGAGAATAGCCCTATGGTGAAAGTATTAAACTGGGGGAAGGCTAACTACCACAATATTAGGCAGGAACAGGGGAGTGTAGATTGATGGCAGCTGTTCGAGAGTAAATCCACATGTGGCATGTAGGAATCTTTTAAAGGCCAGTTGAATAAAGTTCAGGACAGGCATGTAACTGTGAAAATGAAGGATATGGATGACAAGATTCAGGAACCTTGGATGACAAGAGAAGTTGAGAGCTTAGTTAAAATGAAAAAGGTGGTATACTTGAAGACAAAGCCCTCAAAGAAAACAAAGATAGCAGGAAAGAACTCAAACAGGGAATTAGGAAGGTTAGAAGGGGCCATGAAAAGTCTTTGCAAACAGAATTAGGGAAAATCCTATGGCATTTTATACATGTATAAGGAGCAAGCAGGTAGCTAGGGAAAGTGTAGGCCCAGTCAAGGACAAAAGAGGGAATTTATGTGTGGAGCTGAAGCAAGTGGGTGAGGTCCTTAATGAATATTTTTCATGGGTATTCAGAAAGGAAAAGGACCTGGTGGTTGGTGAGTCTCAGGAGGGGTATGTTGATATTCTGGGGCACATTAATATAAAAATAGAGGAAGTGTTGGGTGTTTTAAAAAGTTCCCAGGGATCTATCCCAGAATGCTGAGGGAATTAGGCAAGGAAATAATCAGGGCCTTGTATGAACTCTTTAGTCACAGGCGTGGTCCCAGAGCACTGAAGAATGACTAACATTATCTCTTTGTTTAAGAAAGGCAACAGGGATAATCTGGAAAATAACAGGCAGGTGAGCCTTATGTCAGTGTAGGGAAAATATTGGAGAAGATTTTTGGGATAGGATTTACTCACTTTTGGAAAAGTATGGACTTATTCGTAATAGGCAGCATGGTTTTGTGCAGAGGCGGTCATGTGTCACAAACACGACTGAGTTTTTTGATGAAGTGACAAAGATGATTGATGAGGGCAGGACAATTGATGTCATCTATATGGACTTCAGCGAGGCCTTTAACAAGGTCCCTCAGGACAGGATGATACAAAAGGTGAAGTCACATGGGATCCACGGTGAGCTGCTAAGATGGATACGGAACTGGCTTCATCATAGAAGACAGGGAGTAGGGTGTTTTTCAGAATGGAGATCTGTGACCAATGGTGTTCCACAGGAATCAGTGCTGGGATCCCTGTTGTTTGTAATATTATATAAATGATTTGAAGGAGAATGTAGGTGGCCTGATTAGTAAGTTGTACATGACACAAAGATTGGGGAGCTGCAGATGGTGAGGAAGATTGCCACAGGATAAATCAGGATATACACAGGCTGGAGACTTGGGTAGAGAAATTACAGCTGGAGTTTCATCCAGACAAATGCAAGGTGATGCTTTTGGAAGATATAATACAGCAGAGAAGTATACAGTAAATGGTAGAACCTTTAGTAGCATCAACATACAGAGGGATCTAAGTGTACAAGACCACAATTCAATGCAAGTGGCAGCACAAGTGGACAAGGTGGTCAAGAAGTCATATGGCACGCTTGCCTTCATTAGTTCGGGCGCAGTTATGTTGCAGCTGTATAGCACTTTAGTCAGGCCACAATTGGAATATTGTGTACAGTTCTGATTACCACACTATAAGAAAGATGTGGAGGCTTTGAAGAGGGTCAGACATGGTTTAACAGGAAGTTGCCTGTTTCGGAGAGCAGTTAGCTTTGAGGAGATATTATGGAAAAACCTGCTTTGTTTTCATTTGAATGTCGAAGGATGAAGTTTACAAAATTATGAGAGGTGGGGACAGAATGGATAGTCGGAGTCTTTTTGCCTGGGGGAGAAATATCAATTTCTACGGGACATGATTTTAAGACAAAAGGGAGTAAGTTTAAAATAGATTTAAGAGGCAGGTTTTTTACACAGAAGACGGTAAGTGCCTGGAATGTACTGCTAGAGGTGGTGGTGGAGATGGATACAATAGCAATGCATCTTGACAGATATAGGAATAGGCAGGGAATAGAGGGATACAAACTGCATAGAGGCAAAATGGTTTTTAGTTTCGAAAAGTGTCATGTGTTGTCGCAGGCTTGGTGAGCCGAACGGTCTGTTCCTGTGCTGTACTGTTCTTTGTTCTAATCCCCATGAGGACTATAATGATAGTGGCTAACTTTCCATTCAGCTGTTAAAAGTTCCATTTGTTGAAGTTATGGAACATTATGCAAAACCTTGCGAAAAACCCACTCTGTACAAGGTCCAACTTAAGTACAAATAAGCTTTTGATAATCCACTGTATAATGGCTGTGAGCACACACTGTTTGCTTTACCAGTGTTTCCTCTTGTTGATGTTTGTGACATATACAAAGAGGAGAGCCTTTCAGTTCCGTAATTGCAATTATGTTCTTGGAATACAAATTCATTTGAAGTGTAGTCACTGCTCTTGTGTACTGAAACTCAGGAGCCCATTTGCACAGGTAATATACTGGACAATCCAGTGCTGGTGTTGGCAGTGGGACAATTGTCCATGGTACCAGGAGAAACCCTCCCTTCCTCCACCACCACTCCTGATCTGCCTCAAACAAGCCACCTGATTTTTTTTGTGCCCAGTTAAGGAGGCAGTATGTCAGTATCTTAAAAGCTTATTCAAAAGATAGCACCATCCTACAGTACAGCCTTATTCCAGAGGCCAGATGAATGATAAGGTGAAGTTCAGAGATGAGACAGTGTTGTTGTGTGGTCACATTTGTGTGGACCCTTCTTCGGGTCTAGGCCTGAAACGTCAAGCTTTCCTGCTCCTCTGATGCTGCTTGGCCTGCTGTGTTTATCCAGCTCCACACCTTGTTATCTCAGATTCTCCAGCATCTGCAGTTCTTACTATCTCTGATGACATCATGCTGTGCACAAGCAGACTGGGGCTCTTGTAGCACAGTGGTAGTGTTCCTATCTCTGAACCAGAAGATCTGGCTTCAAGTCACACCTGCTTCAAATAGTGTGTCATATCTTCTCTGAATAGAGTTGATGGGAAAAATACCTATGTCCCCTCTTTCCATTCCATTGATTTATGCCCCTGCCCTTCTCCACAGCTTTCCCCACCTTTGATGGTCTGCATTGCTGTTAACAGGCTTTGCACGTAAATTAGCCAATTGGAAAACACGGATGTTTACTGGTAGTGACTAATGAGTGAAAAAATAACACATGATTTAGTGATGGGAGAAAGAACCTCTCAGTTGTGTGTAAGAGCACTTCTGGATATGAACTAAGTGTGTAAGCAGGCTTCCACTCTCTAGAGTCCCACATTAGAAATAGTAGCAGAATGAGATCAGTTGTCTTTTTGATTAGACTCACAAAGTTTTTTAGAGTGCAGACAGTGGCCATTTGGCCCATTGTATACGCACCAGCTCTCTGAGAAAGCATCTCACTTGCTGCCCATCTCCCACCTTCTCTCTGTCACCTTGCATATTTTTCTTTCTCAGGTAAATCTAATTCCCTTCACAGTATTTTAAAGAAACCTGCCTCTACCTCACTCTCAGGCAGTGCATTGCAAACCTTGACAACTCACTGAATGGAGAAGGTTTACATGTCACTTCTCCTTAGCAGTTTCTCGTTCCTCTCATTCTTGATCTTTTCCTGACTGGGAACACTTGAAACTTTGTCCAGATTTCTCATGATTCGATCACCTCTATCAAATCTTCTCTCAGCCTCCTTTTCTCCAAGTAAATCAGCCCTACCTTCTCCATCTATTTTCATAACTACGCTTCCTCATTCCTGGGACCAATCTCATCGAATATTTCTGTACCCTCTCCAATGCCTTCACATCATTCAGGAACTGGACAACACACTCCAGCTGATATATATTAATGACCATGACTTGGGTGCACAGGGCTTAATAAGTTTGCAGGTGACATGAAACTTGGAAATAGAGTAAGGAATGAGAAGCAGGGTCAGATATCAGAAGGACATAAACAGGCCAAAGAAATGGCAACATGAACACAACTTTTAACACAGAGCAGTGTGAAACGGTACCTTTCTTAAGAGGTGTGAAGAGAGGCAATATTAAATAAATGGTAGCATTTTAAAGGGGTGCAGGAATAAACACTAAGTTAAATCTTAGAAAGTAGAAGGTAGCAGAGCAAGTTCAGGAGTTTTAAAACGGATCCTTGGTTTTATTACCCAAGAATGCCTACAGTGTGGGAGCAGGCCATTCGGCTCATTGAGTCCACACCAACCTTCTGAAGAACATTCCACCCAGACACACCCTATTCCTGTACCCCTGCATTTACCATGGCTAATCCACCTAATCGACACATCTTTAGACAGTGGGATGAAAATGGAGCACTTGGAAGAAACCCACACAGACAGAGAGAATGTGCAAACTCCACACAGTTGCCCAAGGGTGGAATCAAACCCAGGTCCTTGACACTGTGAGGTAGTAGTGCTAACCACTCTGCCACTGTGCTGCCATGCTGTTCATTATTAATCCTCAATTAATAGAGGAATAGAGTATAAAAACTGGAAGTGATGTTAAAGCTTAACAGAACACTTGTTGGGAATGGCTGGTTTCTTGTGTCAACTCTGGGCACTATATTTAAGGGCCTGGAGAAAATCTAGGTGAGATTTACTAGAAAAACTCCAAGAAGGTGGGTCCATCAGTTACATGGAGGAACTGGAGAAGTTCAGGTTGTTCCCCTTGGAGCCAAAAGGATAAAGACGAGATTTTATAGAGGCAATCAAAATCAGGAATGGCTTTGCTCGAGTAGATAACGAGAAACTGTTTCCAGTGGTAACCAATGGGACACAGATACAATGTGGTGATATAAAAAAAAACTAGTAGTGACATGCACAGAACTGTAATCTGGAATGTACTGCTTGAAAAGGTGATGGAGTCAGATTCAATCTTGTACCATTTCAATCTTCTTATCTGTTTTGCAGCTGGAGAGCTTTTCCAGGTAATACTTGCTGTTTGTGGCCCCAAAACAGCACTCGCTCTGTCCCCACTGCTTGCTTGGGTCAAGGCCACTTCATGAATAAATCACATGGTCTGATTTGACAACTAGCTCACAGAACATTGTACAGTGACAGAAACTCAAACCCCTACACAAATACATTTTCAGCTTGATTCTGACTTTTAAACCTTAGTGACAGCAAATTTTAACCACTGTTTGCAGCCACTTAAATGCAACTGGTCTATAATTCAGACTGTTGTTCAAACAAATGCAATGCACGATAAATGTGAACAAATGAATCAGCAGCAAGATTAGACAATTGAGCCCCTCGAGATGGCTCTGCCATACAGCACAATATGATCATGGCTAATCTAATTGTACCTCAAATTCACATCCTGCCTTCCTCTCAACAACCTTTCACCCCCTTCCTTAAGAAGAATCTATCTACCTCTGCCTTGAAAATATTCAAGGACAGTGCTCTCACCACCTCTTCAGGAAGACAATTTCAAAGAGGCACAACCAATTGTGATAACAAAATTCCCCAGATCTCTGTTTTAAATGAATGACACCTTATTTTTAAACAGTAACCCCTAATTCCATACTCTCCCGCGAGAGGAAACATCTTTCCTGCATCCACCTGGCAAGTCCCCTCAGGATCTTAAACGTTTCAAACAAGTTGCCTCTTGCTCTTAAATTTCAAACCGAGCCAGTCCAACCTCTTCTTGTTAAGACAACCCACCCATTCCAGGTATAGAATAGGAAACAGAGTAATTCATGTTGTATGCCTGCATGCTTCATTGACTCCGGCTAGTAATCTCCAAATCCTGTGAAAACTGTATCATTTATTTCCTTTAAGCTTTCATGGTGAGACCAAAATCTTTTGCTGATCCCTACTTGCCCCTGAACTGAGTGGCCTGCTAGTCTATTACTTCCAGGCCAGACAGGTAGGGTCCGCAGATTTTGTTCTCAAACTGGCATTAGGTGAATCAGATTTTTAAATGACAATCAAAAACATACTTGTGGTCATTTGATCATTTCATTTGGTGGGATTTGAACCAGGCTTTTAGACTGGGCCCCTGGATTAGCAGTCTGATGATATTACCACTACACCACTATTTGTAGCCAATACTTAATGCTCAATGAGTATCACAAAAAGAGATTATCTGGACATTTATTCCTTAGCTGCTCAAGGCTGCCAAGTTTTCAACATTACAGTAGAGACTATGCTTCAAAGAGTACGTTATTGGTTGTAAAAAAAAACTTTATGGCATGCTGAGGTCATAAAATGTGCCATGTAAATGAAATTTCCTTTGTTTCCTCCTAGGACGACAAGAATAAATTGATGTCCAAGCCGAGCCCTGATGGCTGATGTGGTGTTTCCTCCACAGTTGAATAAACTGAACTCATCCACCACATACAATCACCTGTAAAATCTACAGCTTTGCATTTCTATCCTTCAGACAGTCCAAACACTTTACAGAAAATGAGTTATATCATGCCGGCATTTGAGTCCCACTCTGTCATTCATAGCATATCTCACATAGGAAAGGCAATGACCTAGTGGCAATGTCACTAGACTATTAATCTAGAAACCTAGTTGATGTTCTGGGCTCAAATCCTGCCATGGCAGATGGTGGAATTTAAATTCAATAAAAAAGTCTGGAATTAAGAATCTGCCAAAGACCATGAAATGACTGTCAGGAAAAATCCATCTAGTTCACTCAATGCCCTTCAGGGAAGGAAATCTGTCATTCTCACTTGGTCTGGCCTACATGTGATTCTAAACCCACAGCAATGTGGTTGACTCTCAATTGCTGTCTGAGATGGCCTAGCAAGCCACTCAATTGTATTAATCGCCACAAAGTCTCAACAAACAAATGAAACTGGACAGACATCAACCTAGGTACTGGAAAAACCAATAGCAGAAACAGCCTTGTTGACTCTGCAAAGTCCTCCTCACTAACATCAGAGAGCTAGTGGACAGCTAACTCACCTACTTGTCAAGTAACAGCCAGACATAGACTCACGGAATCATACCTTACAGACAATATCCCAGACACCATCATCACCATCCTTGGATATATCCTGTCCCACTGCAGGACAGACCCAACAAAGATGGTGGCACAGTGGTACACAGTTGGGAGGGAGTTGCTCTGAGAAACTTCAACATTGACTCTGGGCCCCATGAAGTCTCACGTCTTCAGCTGAAACATGGGCAAGAAAATCTTCTTCTGATTACCACATGCCATCCTCGCTTGGCTGATGAATCAACACTTGGTCCTCCAAGCACTGAGGGTGGCAAGGATGCAAAATGTACTCTGCTTTGGGGATTTCAATATCTACCATCAATAGTGGCTTGGCAGCAGTACTATTGATTGAGCTCATCCTTACAAATCTGCCAGCTGCAGTTGCATCTGTCTATGACAGTGTCGGTAAGAGTCATCATCGCACAGTCCTTGTGGAGTCAAAGTCCTGCCTTCACATTGAGAATAACCTCCAATGTGCTGTGTGGCACTATTACCATGCTAAATGGGACAGACTTTAAATAGATCTAGCGACTGAAGAGTGAGCATCCATGAGGCACTGTGGGCCATCAACAGCAGAATTGTACTCCAGCACAATCTGTAACCTCATGGCCTGGCATATTCTCCACTCAACCATCACCATCAGGCCAGGGGATCAACGCTGGTTCAATGGAGAGTGCAGGAGGGCATGCCAGGAGCAGCACGCCTGAAACTAAGGTGTCAACTTAGTGAAGCTATCAAACAGAACTACTTGCATTCCAAATAGCATAAGCAGCAAGTGATAGGAAGAGCTAAGCGTTCCCACAACCAAGCAGGGCCACTCAACTCCTGACCTCATTACAGCCTTGGGTCAAACATGGGCAAAAGAGCTGAATTCCAGAGGTAAGGTAAGGGTAACTGCCCATGACATGAAGGTTACATTCAAATGAGTGTGACATCAGGGAGCCCCGGCAAAACTGACATCAGTAGGTTTCAAGTGGAACACTTTCTGCTGATTGGAGTCATACATGGCACATGGGAAGACGGTCATGGTTGTTGGAGGTCAGTCACTTCAGCTCCAGGACATCTCTGCAGGAGCTCCTCAGGGTAGTGCACTAGGCCCAACCATCTTCAGCTGCTTCAGCAATTACTTTCCTTCCATTATAAGGTCAAAAGTCATAATGTTCACCGATGATTGCACAATGTTCAGCATCATTTGTACTCCTCAGATACTGAAGCAGTCCATGTTCAAATGCAACAAGATCTGGACAACATCCAAGCTTGGGCTGACAAGTGGCCAGCGACATTCATACCACATAAATGCCAGACCACGGCCATCTCCAACAAGAGACAATCTAACTACTGCCCCTGACATTCAATTGTGTTACCATCTCTGAATCCCCCACTGTCAACATCCTGGGGTTACCATTGACCAGAAACTCAACTAGACTCACAGCATAAATGTACTGGCTACAATAACAGGTCAGAGGCTAGGAATCTTGCTGTGAGTAACCCACCTCCCGACTCCCCAAAACCTATCCATCACCTACAAGGCACAAGTCAGGAGCATGATGGAATACTCCCCACTTGCCTGGATGACTGCAGCCCCAACAACACTCAAGAAGCTTGACACCATCCAGGACAAAGCAGCCCGCTTTATTGGCATTAAATCCACAAGCATTCACTCCCTCCATCATCAATGCTCAGTAGCAGCAATGTGTACCTTCCAAAAGATGCACTGCAGAAATTCCCCAACGATCCTTAGACAGCATCTTCCAAACCCGTGACCACTTCCATCTAGAAGGACATGGGCAGCAAATACATGGGAACACCACCACCTGTGAGCTCCCCTACAAGACACACACCATCCTGACTTGGAAATATATCACTGTTCCTTCATTGTAGCTGGGTAAAAATCCTGGAACTCCCTCCCAAAGGGCATTCAGTGTCAATCTGCAGCTTGTGGAATGCAGTGGTTCCGGAAGGCAGCTCACCACCACTTTCTTGAACGTAAATAAGGACGGGTAATAAATACTGGCCCAGTCAATGATACCAAAGTCCCAACACTGAATGAAATAAAACTCTTCAAAGAAAATGTGTTATGTTATGCAGTTAAAAAGGCTCCTATAATCCTGCTTTCCTATTAGAGAGAGAGACAGACAACTGGTGGTGGTTTAACCTGAAGATCACCATACCTCAAGTGAGGAGGGAGTTCTTCCTGGTAATGTCACTTGGCTTGGGATTTGAACCCACACTGTTAGCATCACACTGTATTGCAGACCAGTCATCCAACCAACCAAGAGCCTCTACATTTAAAGTAAACAATTCTATACTCAATTCCTTAAACAATTAAGAACTATATAACTGGTTGAATTAAGGAACTTTAAAGGAAAAAGGTCCTCGCATTTCTGTAACACCTTTCGTGACCTTGGCAAACAACCCAAAACAGCTTAAAGACAATTACTTTTGAAGTATTGCAGTAAAACAGAAAACATGCTGAGACTTTTAGCACAGCAAGATCCCAGGGGTGGGATCAGGGGACAAGCCCCACTACTTTGGCACTTTTCCCTGCAACCGCAGGAAGTGCTACACCTGCCCCTACACCTCCCGCCTCAGCCCCATCCCAGGCCCCAAGAAAACCTTCCACATTAAACAGATGTTCACCTGCACATCTGCTAATGTGGTATACTGTATCCGCTGTTCCCTATGCAGCCTCCTCTACATTGGGGGAAACCAAGCAGAGGCTTGGGGACCGCTTTGTCGAGCACCTACACTCGGTTCACAACAAACGACAACACCTCCCAGTCGCAAACCACTTCAATTCCCCCTCCCACTCCTTGGATGACATGTCCAACCTGGGCCTCCTGCAGTGCCACAACGATGCCACCCGAAGGCTGCAGGAACAGCAGCTCATATTTTGCTTGGGAACCCTGCAGCCCAATGGTCTCAATGTGGACTTCACAAGCTTCAAAATCTCCCCACCCCGCCCTCATCCCAAATCCAGCCCAGCTCGTCCCCGCCTCCTTGACCTGTCCATCTTTTCTCCCACCTATCCGCTCCTCTCACCTCACTGACCAACCCTCACCCCCACCTCCTACCTACTAGCCTCATCCCCACCTCCTTGACCTGTCCGTCTTCCCTTGGCTGATCAACCACCATCCTAACTCCCCACCTACACTCACCTTTACTGGCTCCATCCCCGCCTCCTTGATCTGTCCGTCTCCTCTCCACCTAGCTACTCCTTTATCAACCTTCCCCTATCTCTCTATTTATTTCAGAATCCCCTTCCCCTCCTCCATTTCTGAAGAAGGGTTCGGACCCGAAACGTCAGCTTTCCTGCTCCTCTGATGCTGCCTGGCCTGCTGTGTTCATCCAGCTCTACACCTTGTTATCTCAGATTCTCCAGCATCGGTAGTTCCTACTATCTCTGAATTGAGAAACATACGGAGTTTTAAGTCAATGAAATTGGGGACGGTGGAAAAAGAACAAAAAGAGATGTGTGTGGTGGGAATGAAAGGTGAGAAACATTAACTGGTGAAAAATTTGGTTGCGCAGGTCCATGGAGAGTGATAAAGATGGCGGTGGAGTAGGACATCTCAGACGGAGCTCATCCGCTCTGACTGCTTCTTTTCTTTGTTTTTGTCTCTTGTATATTTTTTTCCTTTTCCTTCTCAGCGATGTCCTGAACTCCTGGCTTTAGCACGGACTTGGACTTTGGGCCTCAGCATGGACCCGGCGTGGCCATATCTCGCCTTGTCATGGTGGCCTTTTGGCCTGGCATGGTTATCTCCCAGCCCGATGTGACAGTCTCTTGGTAGCTTGGCAGGACCTCAGTGTGGACTTCCAGCATTGAGACGATTCCAAACTGTCTCCTGGTCTCAAGGTGAAGCCTGGCACAGTTTGGAGTCAAGGCCCTGCACAGACTGAAAGCTAGGTGCCGCATGGACTGGTTGGAAAGGACTGTTATTCAAAACTTTTTATTTCTTTATTTTTCTAATTGTTTCCCCTAAGAATCTGTACTTAAGAAACTGTATCTAGGTACCGTTGTTCCTAAGATGGTGCCATAAGTGGCGACTTGTAAACTTTTCACTGTACTCATTTGAGTGCAATGACAAAAAACCTAATTCTAACTCTAAAACTAAACAAAAGCTGTGGCTACAGGAGGTGTGAATGGTAGAATGACAAACTGCTGCAATCTGACACAAAAAGTAGATGGCAAATGTGCAATGAAAATGGAACAAAAAGGGGGCAGAGATTTGAAACTGTTTAACTTAATGATGAATCCAGAAGACTGTAAAATGCTTAATCATAAAATGAGGTGCTGTTCCTTCAGCTTGCATTGAGTTTCACTGGAACACTGCAACAGAACAAGGACATGATAGTCAGTACAACAGCAATGCAGAGAATTAAAATGGCAGTTCACTGGGAGCATGGTATCATGATTGCAGATTGATTAAAGATGTTCTACTAAATTTCTTTTAAATTCTGCATGGGATGAGGGCATCACTGACTATACCAGGATTTATTGCTTATCTCTAATTATCCTCGAGTAGGTGGTGGTCAGCTGTTTTGTTGAACTGCTGTAATTCTTAGAATTTAGACATACCCACAATACTGTTAGGAAGGGAGTTACAGGATTTTTACCCCATTAACAGTGAAGGAACAGCAATATAGTCCCAAGTCAAGATGGTATGTGACTTCGAGAGGAACTACATAGTGTTCTGGTTGGTAGTGGTTGCGGATTTGTATGTAGTACCCAATCCACATTTAGTCTCCCAAGTGTATAACAGATGACATTATGAGCAGCAGGTAAAGTGTACTGAATTGAAAGAAGTACAGTTACAGTTACAACATTTAAAGGCATCTGGATGGGTATACGAATAGGAAGAGTGAGGGATATAGGTCAATTGCTAGCAAATGGGACTAGATTAATTCAGGAATAAGAGATAAAAGGTACTGCAGATGCTGGAGAATCCGAGATAACAAGCATGGGGCTGGATGAACACAGCAGGTCAAACAGCATC
>JAHRHZ010000048.1:3979052-4057310 GCA_024137785.1 Ginglymostoma cirratum | reverse complement strand
TTGACCTGCTGTGTTCATCCAGCCCCATGCTTGTTATCTTAGATTAATTCAGGATATCTGTTGGTATAGACAAGTTGGGACTGAAGGGTCTGTTTCCATGCTGTACAGCTCTATGACTCTAAGTACGTAAATTATTGTTTCACACATCAGGAATGTTTGGGGCCTAGTTTGATGAGAAGAGACCACTGTCATTGCACAGGAAGGTGCCATGGCAAGAAGGATGGGTACTGGAGCTGATCAAGGACAGTTCAAGAGTGTCACAGGGGGAATAGTCTGGTTGGAATGCTGAAAGAGGGCATGTATTTGATGGTGGCATCATTTCTGGAGGTGGCAGAAATAGCACTGAATGCAGAGGTTGGTGGGTGTGGAAGCTGAACACAAGGGAACTCAGTTATGGCTCTCGAAGGGAGGGTGAGAGGAAAAGTGCAGGCAATAGGATAAAAATGGTCAAGTGTCCTGGCAACCACTGGAGTGGGGAATCTTTGATGAGGAAAGAGGAAGACATACTGTATCAGCAGCATCAATATACATGGTTGTATCACTAAGAGTGGTAACGCAAATGGAAAAACTAGAAAAATGGAATGGAGTCCTCACAGAAGGCAGGATATGAGGTAGTTTAATGCAACTAAGGAAGGTGGAAAGCTAATAATGCATGGTTGTTGACATCCTATTGCCAGAAATGGAGAAGGAAGGGAAGAGTCAGAGATGAGCTGTGTGAAGTGAGAGAAGGGGTTAAAATCAGCAGCAAATCAAGGAGACTCTTCACTTAACAGCAGCAAACAGCACTGTTCTATAGAGGCAGCACTGAAGAGGTGAGGGCCAAGACCCGAGTGGGCCAGGAATATGGGATGTTCCCCATACCCCACAATATGACAGGCAGCACTAGCACCCATGTGGATGCTTGTAGCAACATCTTTCATTTGGAGGAAGTGAATTGAGTTAAAGGAAAAGTTGTTCAGAGTGAGAAGAAAGCAGCCAGGAGGAAGAGGGTGATGGTGGGTACGACCATTTGGGCTCTGGTCAATGTGGGATCACAGAATCCTCAGACTGAGGGTGAGGGGGCTGGAAAGGAATTAGGCATCGCAAGGGGAAAGGCAATGTTTAATACCAGATTATCTCGTTTCTAATGTTGTTTTAGGGACCCATAACGACCAGGACTGAATCCCTGACTTTTATTTGAATTGCCATGCACACCCACGTGACAGGGCAGGCAGAAATCCGTTTAATACGCCACTCTGAAAAGATTCCAGCAATGGTGTCTCCGAACATTTGACGCTGAAGTTCGCAGAACAGAGCGTTCACTCACAACCATTAGAGAAGTGCGTGGTTTCATTCAACTAGTAACACTGTTATTCTTAACGGGACAGTCATGGAATTTTTCAAACACACCTGGATAGGTTGATGTCACCTGGAAGACAGTAGCTGAGACAAAGTGAGAAAAATATAATGTTCTTTCCTAATAGGGCTATCCCAGATGCTGAAAATTATCAAAGATTTTTTTCACCCAGCTTCGAATAGGTTTTGCACGGTATCTGGATAGGCGGGGAAACCACATGATCAATGACACACTACAATCTTCTAACCAATCATACAATTACACACGTTTAAAAAAAAACATGGGTCGAAAATCCCAAAACAAAGTGTTGGGACCTGTAGCTCATTCAACATATGTAGGGCAAAAAAAAATTGTTTGGAATAGGAGATTGTTTGAACTCAGTTAAAAGTAGCTCCTAACTCATTTGATCAGCAAGATTTGATTTCCAGCATTCCTTAATTTGCCCTAACCAGTGTTAAAAATGTAAAATTGGAACGCAAAAGCAAACATCTTTTGCAACCTCAAAATAATTAATTAAAGGTCTCGAGATTGCACGGAGTTCTCAGCAAATCTCCCATGACGT
The DNA here is from genome assembly GCA_024137785.1 of Ginglymostoma cirratum. Classification (NCBI taxonomy): domain Eukaryota; kingdom Metazoa; phylum Chordata; class Chondrichthyes; order Orectolobiformes; family Ginglymostomatidae; genus Ginglymostoma; species Ginglymostoma cirratum. Next base: position 4,055,412 of record JAHRHZ010000048.1, on the reverse strand, counting down.
GCTTTGGATTGTATCAATGCAGGCCTGGCAATGTGTCGAAGCTAGGTTCAATTGAGGCATTCAAGAGAGCATTAGATGATTATTCAAAGAAAAACATTGTGCTGTTTTCGAGTGATGGACACCGCAGAGGGTGGGTGTACTATGACCACTCCCTCCCCCGGAAGTCTGAAGTTCGATGAGTTTCTGTTATTTCGTTAGTTTCCGATAATGTTTCGATTTGTGTGCGCGGGTGGTGGAGGGGTAGGGTAGATGCAGGTGATTGGCACCACGTCAAATGCTCTGACAGCTCCAATACAGACGCGGTGGGCTGTAACGGCCTCCTCCTGTACCGTAAGCATTGTGCGAATGTGATTGTTATGACCGGGGCTGCCTGGCACCGTGAATAGACCAGAGGTTCTTCGCCCCCACCCATCACCCTTTGATCGTAACGAACGAGCGGCTCCCCTCCACCGCGCCCGGACAGTAATTAATGCGCGGCTCTCTTTCTCAGACGGTAACGAACGAGCGGCTCTCCTCTGCCCCGGACGGTAACAAATGAACAACTCCCCTCCACCGCTCCCGGATCGTAATGATCGAGCGGTTCTCCACCGTCTCGGACGGTGATAAACGAACGGTTCCCTTCCACCGCCCAGGACGGTAGCAAACGAGCAGCTCCCCACCGCCTAGGATAGTAGTGAACAAACGGTTCCCCTGCACCGTCCCGGACAGTAATGAATGGAGCGGCTCTCCGCCGCCCCGAATGTGACTTTCCGGACGGGAAATTCCGCCCCCTCCGAGCTGCGCTCGCCTCCCATTGGCCGCGGCCCTTGTATCAAGATTCCATTTCGAACGTCCCCGGCAGCAGGCCCTGCGCTGATTGGCTGTCCGCCGCGTCACAATGGATCCTGTGTCATTTCGGTCACTGACGTTCCATTTGATGCGGGAGTTTCTGAACCGGGGGATACCGGCGCTGAGGGGAGGGGGGGGCATCGGGGGGAACTTTACAGCCTCAATCTCCAGAGGGTGGGGGCGACGAATTTACCCAGGGAAAAAGGGAGGGTGGGGGAGGGGACGGATGCAAACTTTGAGAAGCCCGGATCGTTCCCAGTGGATCAGCTTGGGCCGCGTTGGGAGGCGGTAGTCTAACTTCGTCCCCGGGCCGGTAGTCGGATATGCCCACGTCGGGGGCCTCAAGGAAGGGGATGATGGACTCGCAAAGCGGGGCGCACTAACGCCGAAGGATCACTGAAGCAAAGACATTCACTCCCGGCTTCGCCCCCCCCCGTGGAGAGGAGAGGGCGGCTGGGGCACCAGAATCTTCCGACGGGCGCGCCCCTTGGCCGCTTTGACTGACTGTCTTGCCTTGCGGACGGCTGTGAAGTTAGAAATCTTGCCACCCTTCCAAAACTACTGTGAGTTCCTTCGTGTAGTACAGCTCGAGTGCAGCCACACCCTCCCTGTGCTTCCTGATAGGGGATGCAGGCTCCTAACTGAATCTGTCTGCCATTCCAATACAGCAAAAGCCACCGCAATCGCTGACACTAGACTTGTGGGGGGGTTATTACCGAACATCGTTGGACGAAAAGAAATACATCTCCTTAAAATCTCAAATCACCGAAAGAAAAACAAGGTGGAGAAAGCAAAAGTGAAGTCGCCTTGTGGGAGTTTTTCTTTGAATTCTGGCGGAAATCTGCAACATCAGCCCCCAAACCAGAAGTGAAATCTGATTTTCTTTTTGTGTGCGCGCGCGAGGGGGGGGAAACAGAGGAAGAATTTCTCCTTTTTTAAAAGAATATTCAAACCCCCCCCCCCCAACCCCGTTCCAGATTCTCTCCTAGAAAGCGACAGCAGCGGAGGAACAAAATCCAAATCGAGGACAAGGATTCCCGGCGAGAAGTTAAACCAAAACAGCGTCATGTATGGAGCCAGGAGGCGGTGGAGTTCCAGACTGAGGACATGCACATTGGGTTGTGCTGGGCAAACGGATTAAGAGAGGGAGGAGTGCCCGTGTCTTTATTTGATTATTTGGGCAGCGGGACCTCTGTTTGCAAAACCGGCGGCGAGGAACTGAGCTTGGCATCGACTGCGAATCCTCCTTTCCGTGAAGCAGGAGGGCGAAAGAATTCGTTGATTGTAATATTTTGTTTGATTTTTGTTTTGCTTTCTTGGTTCACTGAGCCCTTTCCTTTCCGGTCATTGATGGGACGATGATGCGAGCGGACGGAGATCCTGGGCTCAATAGGAACGGTGCTGGTCTCCCAAGCGGCATGCGAGAGGCCGCTCGGCACTATGGCTAGTAGCGGCTCGGCCAAGTCAGGGGCGAGCGGTTCGGTTTCGGGCTCGGGTTCCCAGCAGCGGCGGAGACTGGTTTTCGTCTGCGACATGTGCAAGAGCAAGATGCAACTGGTGGCCGACCTGCTGCTGCTGTCCGGCGACAACCGCCCGGTGCACAGCGAGAGCCTGGCACCTGGGCCCGGCCAGTCCTTCGACAAGATCCGGGACGCGGTGATCGCCCGCACCAAGGGGCTCTCCATCCTCACCCACGACCTGCAGAGCCAGCTCAACCTGGGCCGCTACGGCGAGGTGGCCGAGCGCCTGGCCGAGCTCAGCGAGCTGGTGGTGGCTCTGGTCGAGTGCTCGGCCCACGCCGCTTACCTGGCGGCGGCCGAAGCTCCGGGCTCGCAGGCAGCTGTGGCCGGTCTGGTGGACCGTTACCGGCTGCGGCGGGCCCGCCACGAGGTGGAGCAGAGCTGCGGGCTGTTGCGGACGGCACCGGTGTCCGAGCTTACCCCGCCGCTGCTGCTCGAGGTGTCGCGGGGTCTAGCGAGGGGTCTCCGCGGGCTCACTGAAGCCTGCGCTCCGGCCGGCCGAGGCAGTGGGGACCGCTTCGCCCGCGACCAGCTCCGCCTCGGGGTCAAGTGCATGAGCGCCAGCGCCGCGGCCCTGCTGGCCTGTGTACGGGAGCTGAAGGCTCGGCCGGGTGAGGCTAGCCGGGCCCGCTGTGTGCTGTTCGGGGGCCCGCTGCTGCAGGCCGTGCACGCCCTGGTCGGCTTCGCCAGCGAGCCGCAGTTTGTGGGCCGGGCGGCGGCTCTGAGTGCCGAGGGCCGGGCCGTGCAGACTGCCGTACTGGGCGGCGCCATGAGCGTAGTGTCGGCCTCGGTGCTGCTCACCCAGTGCCTCCGGGACATCGCGCTGCACTCAGACAGCAGCAAGGTGCCCGACTATCGGCAGCGCCTGCACCATTCGGCCCTGGCCGTGTCTGACGGCTGTAACCTGCTGTCCCAGGCGCTGCGGGAGAGATCGTCTCCCCGGACCCTGCCTCCTACTCCTCCTCCTCCTCCTCCGCCCCTCAATTGTCACTCTGTGAATTAATCCCCTCCTTGTGGCCCCTCTCCCGCTTTCACTCTCCCCATCCCCTCCCTGTCCTCCTCTCCTTTCATCCCCCACCCCCTCCTTGTGGCCCCCATCCCCCTCCTTGTCCTCCTCTCCTTGTGGCCCCTTTCAGCTTTCACCCTCCCCGTCCCCTCCTTGTCCCCATTTCCCTCTTTCACACTGCCCCACCCCCTCCATTCTCCCAATCCTTGCTCCCCCAACCCCCTCTATATCCCTGTCACCCCATCCCTCTGCACCCCCATCCCTCCTGACTCCCTATTTCCCTTAGTCCTTCCTCCCCATGTCGCCATCCCTTTCCCCTTACCCCCTCTGTCTCTCACACTTCCCTGTAACCCCCCACCCCCTTATGCAAAAGACATTGTTTCCCCCTCTTCAATACCAAAGAATCCTCGGGCACCGACCGCTGTGTTCTGTGTGTGGAAGTTTGGGTGGGTGGGTGTTCGTTTTCCTTTCCCCTTTGCTTTTGTTTTTGGACACTTGGCACCAGACCAGGCCCTTAGGCCCACCGTGCCTCTACTAGCTCTTTGACAGAGCTCTTTCCACTGGCCCCCTGACCCAGAGACAGACGGCTTTTACACTAACCCCCTGGGGGGAGGTTTCAAACCAATCAGACCAAGACACAATGAACTGATGGAGGCTTTAATCGTGCTGGGTGCGGTTGGGATAGAAAGTCAGTGTCTTGGGGCTGTCCTATTGTTTGTTACAGTGGGGCAGTTTTTTAAAAAAAGTGTCAAATTGAGTCAATTAACATCATGGTTTAGAAAGGGGACTTACCTCAGTTAACAGAGTGCACACACAAACACACATTACCAGCGGGGTGGAATGTAGCTCCGTCATGTGTGATCTATGGAGTCAAATGGTAAGAGAGAGAAGTGAGTCTGGTGTTAGCGAAAGGGAGTGTGCAGTTGTGATCGTGATCTTTTCACGTCTTGATTTTTAAAAAGTTGGGATAAAGCTGCTGTGAGTGTTTTTTTTTCCAGTTTTACACTATTTGCCAGACGTGGAAGTCGATGTCAAGTTTTCTTGCATGTACTGGAGTATTTATTTCAACATTAAAATGTTATGTTTCTCATGAGATTTTGTTAACTCTGTTTAGGAGGTTTTTTTGTTCAATATTGTATAGTCCAGTTATATATCAGAGAACTTACTGTGAAAGGAATATCTGCAAATACAAGGGACTTGTATACAGAGGTTGCTGTTGTGTGTCTAACTTGAGCCTTTTTACCATGTGTTCTAATTGCAGCTAACACAACAATGTGATCTATGTCATGAGCAGCCCCTTCCAACTAAAACTTGAGTCTTAAATGCTATATCCTTCACCGTTTAGTCTGCCTTTGTAAATGTAGAAGTGTTAATAACGAGAGCAGTACAGAGAAAAGATTGCAATGTTTGCCTAAACTGACCATTGTCTCTGGTTACTAATATTCCTCCTCTTTTTATTTTGCAATCATTTATTTTGATTGTGCTGTGATTTGCCCACCCTTGTGCATTGCCCTGGTACTCTTCCTCCACTTCCACTGTCAGTATAAGTCAGCACATTACGTAGCTGTATTTAAGTAACTTAAACCTGTATTCTCAATACACCGCCTTTATCCACTGAGACACTGGGGTGTTGAAATCTTCCATTTCCTTTTGGAGACTTGTTAAAATTCATGCTTAGGATCTGGGCATCATTGATAAGGACAGCATTTTGCTGAGTTGTCTTGAATTGCTGCAGTCTTTGATGCAACTGCATGACTTGTTTGGACACTTCGGAGGGTAGTTAAGAGTCAGTCATCTTGGAGTGGAGCCATGTATCGCCCAGACTGGGCAACAATAGCAGGTTTCCTTCCCTAAAGGACGACAGTGATCTGAGTTGTGTTTTCACAACAATCTGACAACTTCACAGTCACATGTACTGATGTCTTTCTAGTTTCCACGTGATTTTTTTCTTAAACTGAATTCAAATTCACACATTGCCTGGTGGCACTAGAACTTAATTTTCTAGTTCACTAATGCTCCATACCAAATTTTTTTTCTACAATTGCTGTTCGAAACTTATTAGCCCCAGCCCCAATCAATGTGATAACCAGACTTGATCACCTTTCCCAAAAAGCGAGAACTTGCATGTTTTAGGATCTCTGGAGATTTGAGATGATTTGTAGCTAGTTCTAGTCATACTGTAGGAAATGCAGCAGCCAATTTACATCCAGTGAGGTCCCACAAACAATAAAGTTATAACCAGATAATCTGTGTTAGTCTTGATTGAAGTATACAAATTTGTTATGTCACTAGAGAGAACTCTCATTGTGAAGTAGGGGTAATTGGGCGTCAGTTTAATCTCCTGAAGCGCTTTTCCCTTAAGCTCAAACCCTCCAATCCTAGCAATGTCCTTGTAAATTTTTTCTGAACCCTTTCAAGTTTCACAACATCCTTCCTATAGCAGGGAGATCAGAATGCCGTGCAGTATTCCAAAAGTGGCCTAACCAATGATCTGCACAGCCGCAACGTGACCTCTCATCTCTCATACTCAATGCACTGACCAATAAAGGCAACCGTACCACACACCACCTTCACTACCCTAACCGCCTGTGGCTCCACTTTCAAGGAACAAGGAACTATGAACCTGCACTCCAAGGTCTCTTTGTTCGACAACACTTCCCAGGGCCTTACCATTAAGTGTGTATGTTCTGCCCTGATTTGCCTTTCCAAAATACAGCACCTCACATTTATCTAAATTAAACTCCGTCGGCCACTCCTCAGCCCATTGGCCCACCTGATCAAGGTCCCATTGTACTGTGAGATAACCTTCTTGGCTGTCCATTTTTGGTGTCATCTGCAACTTACTAACCATACCCTCCTATATTTACATCTAAATCATTGATATAAATGACAAAAAGCAGTACTGATCCTTGCCTCCAGTCCGAAAAGCAACCCTCCACCACTATTCTCAGTCTCTTATCTTTGAGCTAGTTATGTATCCAAATGGCAAGTTCTCTCTGTATTCCGTGTGATCTAACCTTGTTAACCAGTCTATCATGTGGAACCTTGTCAGACACCTTACTGAAGTCCGTATAGACCAAGTCATTAATCCTATTCATCACATCCTCAAAAGGAGGTTTAAAGGAAATAAGCAAGGCAAGTTCTTTTCACACAAGCTAGTGGGTGCCTAGAATGCGCTACCAGGGTAAATGGTAGAAGCAGATATGACAGCAGCATTTAAAAGGCATTTAGATAGACACATGAACAAACAGGGAATAGGTCAATAGGGACCACGTGCAGGCAGAAACCGTAAGTTTAGAATAGCATTATGATCGGTGTAGACATGGTGGGGCAAAGGGCCGATTCCCATGCTGTACTGTTTTATGATACTTCTCAGTATCGTGCTGAAGTGTCAGCTTGTATTAAGTGCGCAGGCTTCTGAACTGAGTCGTGAGCTTACAAAGGTTTGCATGAGAGGTATGAATGCTCACATCTGCCACCTAATCAAGCTGAATTGGCTTCTTCTACAAACCTTTAGAAAATTGCAAGCTTTGTAACTCCCGACAAAATACTCCGCAGTTGTGTCGAGAGGTTCCATAGCAATTGCTGGTAGAGAAACCTTAGTCACTATATCAGTTCAAACACACATCTAATTCTTGGGGACGTGTTCAAATCCCAACACAGTAGCTTGTGAAATTTAAATTCAGTTTTAAAACAAAAACAGGAATATAAAACCAGTCTCTGTAATGGCACAATGAAATTACCATCGGTTATTGTAAAAACCCATCTCGTTCACTGACATCCTTTTAGGGAAAGAAACCGTCTGTCCATACCTGCTCTAGCCTACATGTGACTCTAGATCGACAGCAATGTGGTTGATTTTTAACTACCTTCTGAAACAACCAATCAAGCCACTCAGTTTAAAAGCACTTGGGAGATGGACAAGAAATACTGGCCTTTCTGTGAAGCCAATGTCTCGCGGAAGAGAAGAGAGTTTGAGATATAGAATTCTTTGAGTCTATCACAATCTATATATTAAAACATCCTATTTACACGTCATTTATTTTAAACTGTTTGTTCATTCAGCATTTGAGGGCGAAAATGTTGAACCAAATCTAATTTCAAACAAAACTGATTAGACATGTAAAATATCCTGTTGTCTTGGTGTAATTTGATCCGATATCCAATGTGCTATACAGCTTCTAACAAAAAAATCACATCCTATGTTTCAATCAGGAATTTGATGCAATAGCAGTGATAACAGTGAATTATGTTACAGTGCCCTGGAATACTATATCATATTCAATCTATTGTTAATACTGACTTGGCACATCACTGGGTGAAATAATCAGGAGTGTGTAGCAGTGTTTTAAATTCATTGATGGAATGTGACCAAGGCCAAAATCCATTGTGCATCCCTAACTGACTTGGAGAATGATGATGGGGTACCTCCTGGCATTGCTGCTCTCAATGTGGTGATGGGACTTCCCAGTGCTGTTAGGTAGGGAGTTGTGGAGTTTGGACTTAGGTAGAAAGAACAATGACTATTATACTTTCAAGACAGGACAGTGTGTGTAACTTGGAGAGGAATGTGTTGGTGCTGCTGTTCTCATGAGCCCACTGTCCTTTACCTTGTGACTGCTATCACCTACAAGTTTGCAACTGAGGGAGTGTTAGCGATGTTGCTGGAGTGCCATTTGTAGATATTAACACTGCTGCAAGAGTCTAGTGACTGGGGATAAATGCACATAAATCTATTATTCTGTATTGAACTTAAACTGGACTTGCTTTGATGTAGTCAAGAGATGTGTAAGTGTTCCACAGGCTTAGAATGCTATGGGTATGGCGTAAGGAAATGTCTCTCTTGTTCTGTGCCTTGGCTTTAAGCTGTAGAACCTCTTTCATTCTTTTTGATGCTTCTTAAAATTTACATCTGACCAAGCTTTTAGTCACCTGTTCTACTAACTTCTCCTGTGGCTGTGTTTAATTTGTCTGGTAATGTTGCTATGATGGCATTTTGCCATGTTACTGTGCAGTATAAAAGAAAGTTGTATTGGTAAATGTGGCTGCTGTCTTTAAAGTACCAAGAATAATGGATTCTGTATGTTATATTTCAGGACCACTTCACCTGAAAGTTTGTGTGTGTGTGCGCGTGTGTGTCTAATTGTAAGCCCACCATTTACAGTGAGTATTGATTGCACTGAAGTCATTGCAGATCTGTCTGCACAGATGCATTGAAATAGCAACCATGGCTTTGGAGAGGTATTTTAATCTAACTCATTGGGTGGAATACCAAGGTGATTGGGCGGAAGGTCAGTTTTGCATTTCACTGATTTTCACAAAGATGTAAAATCAGTGTTTGACCCAATAATATTGCAGACATGCTAGATTGAGCCTCCTACTGCTAGGGTATCACCCGATCACTCTGGGGCAGTGCCCTGTCTAAATTTATCTTGGCCTGCACAGCTCTTTTATTTGAATGCATGGTGCCTCTTTTCTGGCTTGGCACGGGCAATCTCAAAGGGAACAAATTGTGAGCACCCAGCCTGGCACTTTCCAAGTTGCTGCATGGCCGCTGAAGGTCTAGTCGTTGCTGGCCCATTGGTCAGTTGGTGACTCGACATCTTGTCATAAGTTACTGGCTGAAATAAAATAGTGAGCTATGCGGTCCACTGGCCACAATGATGCCCGCCTAATTGGCAGCAGCATGGTACCTCAGGGAAAATGCCTGGCTTGGGTTTCTGTGTCAATGACTGTGTTACCTGCGATCCACCACTGCTGCTAGAATATAAACCTAACATTGAAAGCTTGGTTATGTCGGACAGTCAGACGTTTCCACTTGTACTAATGGGAATTGGAATTATAAAATGGTGTTCTCTTTGGTATTGGGTTACTTTAAATTTGTTGAAGTTGCAGTTGTCAGCAGTCACTTGCTATTGAGTATGATTGTCCACCTTGGAAATTCTGTGTCACTGGTCCTGGGCTCCGTGGGTCCTTGTGTGGCTGATGAATCCAATCCTAGAGCCACATCTCCAACCACACATTTGGAAGGTGTTTCTGGGAAGCGGCATTGGTCCTTAGCCCTGAGATTACTGGCATTCCATTCTTCGGTTCCTTTTCTGTACCTCCTCTTGCCAATGAGCACTATATTCAAGTTATTCAGATATTTGAGTGGCCCGGTACATGAATCTCAAAACATAAGGATGCAGATACAGTAAGTGATTATTGTTGTTTATCACAAGGGGAGTTAAGCATACAAGTAGGAAAGACTTGCACAGTTGTACAGTGTTGATGAAACCACATTTTGAAGTACTATGTACAATTTTGGTCTCCTTATTTGAAAAAGGATATAATTGCATTAAAGCAGTTCAGAGAAGATTTGCTAGACTAGGATGAAGAGGTTCTGAGGAAGGGTTGGACAGGCTGGGCCAGTACTCATTTAGAAGAATGTGAGGAGATCTTAATGAAACACTCTCTAGTTCCTGCCAGGATTTGCCAAAGTAGATGCTGAGAGGTTGTTCCCTGTTGTGGAAGAGACTGGAACTTGGACACAGTTTAAAATCAGGGGTTTTCCTGAAGAAGCTGGTAGTAAGGAGAAATTCATTCTTTCAGGATTGTTAGACAGAAGAATTCTCTTCACCAGAGAGCAATGGAGGTGAGGTCATGGAATATTTTTAAAACTGAGGAGGGATAGGTTCTTGGAGAAACTCAGCAGGTCTGGCAACATCTCTGTGGAGAGAAAACCTGAATGTTTCTAGTCCAGTATGACTTCTTCAGAATGCACCTGGCATTCCAATTTCAAAGACAAATCATGTCTGACTCAAAATGTTAGCTCCGTTTCTGTCTCCACAAATTCTTACCGGACTTGCTGAGTTTCTCCAGAATTCCCTGTGCTTGCTTCAGATTTCCAGCATCTGCAGTATTTTGCCTTTTCTGGATGGGTTCTTGAGTGACAAGGGAAGTCATAGTTTGTGGGGGCAGATAGTAGAGTTGAGGCCACTATCCAGTCAGCTATGATATAATCAAATCATGGAATAAACCTGAGAGTCCAAATGGCTCAAAGTTTTATGTTCCCTAAATCTCTGTCTCGCTTACTCTCTTCCCCTCCCTTAAAACACTGCTTAAAGTCTTCTCTGACCAAGCTTTCAGTCACCCATCCCTTCTGTCAAACTCAGTGTTCAGATTTTGTTGGATAACACTTCTATGAAGTGTCCTGGGATATAAACATTGTTATTATGTTTAAAGTTACTATACGAGTGAAAGTTATTACAAAGTGAGTATGGCTGGAAACAGTGTGATTGTTTTAGTTGCAATATCAATGTAATTTTTGGTGTTTGCATCTTTACTGGTCATGTCAAAATGTGATCTTTACATGAACTTCCCACAATTTTAACAGCTAAAAACCACCACAGTGGTTGTACTTTGCTGTAGAGGAATTTACTGGATTGAGTGTTTAGTGTGCTGTCCCAGGAACATAGCACAATCAGATATTTGCTTGGGCAGCTGGTTTCACCGTAGAATGTGATCCTTTTCTGTACGTTTTGTGTTTTGTTGATGTTTACGTTTTAAATTTGAAAAGACCAACATTTGATTATAAATTGAGCTCCACCTCTTCACAATTCCCAATTGAATTACTTTTAAAGCTTTGTCATTGTTGTGGAATAACATGGTAGCTAACGTGTGTACATCATGTTCACATAAATAGTAACTTCTGGGTTCAAGAGCTCATCTATGAGAATGGTTGAGCAAGTTGGACACATGCTCGCTGGAAGGAGGAGGTAATTTTAATTGAAAAATGTAAGGTTCTAAGGAGTAAGAGGGCAGATGCTGAAAGGATGTTTCCAAATGTGGGGGAGTCTAGACCTCAGGATACATTTTGAAAATAAGGGGTTTCCCAATTTAAGATGGGGGGGGAAAGGGGAAATTCCTTCTCTGAGGTTTATTGGTGTTGGGGATTCTGTTTCTGGAGAGTAACAGAGGCTGGGTCATTTAATATGTTCAAGACCAAGTTAGATTTTTTGATTGGGAGAATTGAGGGTTATGAGGGCAGGCATGAAAATGGAGTTAATGCCATGAACAGATCAGCCATAATCACATTGACTGGAGTAGGCCTGAAGGGATGAATGGTCTACTGCTCCTAATTCTCTGTTCTTAAATCATCTCATGCTCTGTTTATTGTTTAAGACAACTCCACCATCAACGGATCTTGTATGTTTACCTGAGAGAGCAGAGCTGTTTATTGTCTCATCTGAAAGTTGAGTATACAACAGTCATAGAAAGGCATAGACATAGTCATTGAAACAGAAAATAGCAGTGGGAGTAGGCTGTTCAGTCCATCAGTTCTGCTCTGCTGTTCAAAATGATCATGGCTGATCCTCTATTTCAATGTCATTCTCCCACTCTGTTCCCTTGCTCCTTGACACCATTAACCTCTAGAAATCTATTCCTTCCTTGAAGTGCAGTCGGTCCTACTGAAGTGTCAAACTAGGTGAGGTGTTCAAGTCTTTTGAGTAGGGCATGAATGTCCAAACTTCTGACTTGATTATGCTACTGCTAATGCTTAAATGTCACCAGTTATTTTTAAAAGGGAAAATCATTGGTTAAATCTGGAAGTGTAAATGTAAAATAGTTGTGGTTTGACCCCAGTGGAGAAAAAGACTAATTTTACTCTGAGTACTCACACCTAAAATACCTCTTACTTTTCAATAGCAATCACTTGTGAATTCTGGGATAAGTTTGTGGCTTAAAATTAAATGAATGCTGAAAATTCTAAGTACATTTAAATCATAAAGCCAATAAATCCATTACCATAGAAGCAAAAGAAATCCCCCTCACCCCTTTTGAATGTTGAAAATGTTTCTGAATAACATTTAATGTGAAACTTATTGTTTGTCAAGCTTTAAATTCATTCTTGTTAATGTGGGTGTCACTGACAAGGCCAGCATTTATTATTTATCCCTAGTTGAGAACATGGTGGTTTTATTTATTTAACAGGTGCATCGTTGCAAAGCCAAGTGATTGCTTTGTCAGTGACTAGACAATTTCTTTAAGTGCACCTGCAAGTTTATTGAGTGGACAATAAACTCCTTACCGATCTGGCTGTAGTTGGGATAGTCTTGGTGATCCCACTGATATTAGGCAGCTGCATGGAGGATCTAGCAGTCCAGAGATGATTTTCAAAGGAGTTCCTGTCACTGAAGGAGATAAAAGCTGGCTGGAGAGGCAGTGGGCTATACAATGAGAAAGTGCTTTCAAAAAAACTTCATTGTTCTGACAAGCCTCTAATATGGATATCCGGCTGTGACTCCGTGGTGTCATGGGGCTAACCATGTGAGAAACACAAGCGATGGCAACTGCTTGTGGGTTGAGGTCATTGAATAAGGGCCAGCTTCACCAGTAGTTTTCTTGTTGCAACAATCTTTCTCATTATACGTTGCAGGGGGTAAGGGTTTTAATAAAGAGCAATGTTGGCCAATGCAGGTGAGTCAGTCAAAGAATTAACAGCGTTGTTCATTATTGAATTGCAAATTGCTATAATTTTTGTGGGGTAGATTGGCACCATAGTGGGATGCAGTATTCTGCAGCCTAGTGTGTGATGCAATGAATAAAGATCCTTAAGAACTTGTTTGGTGATCTCCATGAGGTTGTAACTTGTTTACTGAAGAGTTTGTTACAGGTTAGAATTTGTTCTTCCATCTTGCTGAGGTCCTGTCCATATGAGAGGTCTGGTCAAGGCTAACGCTTTGATCTTCAGTCTCTAGCCGTCAAAGGTGATGCACCGCTGCTCTTAGCACTGGCATTGTGAAGTTGGAACATGCTGAGACTTTTGTTGTTGCTTGTTTCAAGGCACAGTGGCCTGCAGTAATCTGACATTTAGTATCTCTTGGAATTTTCAAACCTGTAGGCCTCAGCAAAGATAAACTTTGGGACTAGATTGAAGATAAAATGTTGGTTACTAGTTGGACAGTGTTGGGCTGAGAAGATGCTCCCCAAAGTTAAGCTTATCACCCAAATAATCCCTGACTCCATCTACCCAGACTAGCAGCTCAAAGATGTTAGTAATCCGGGAAGGGAGAATTCCTGATATTTTGACAAATAGGCCAGAGTGCCACACTATTTTCCACTGCATAGAGGTCAAGCAAAATAGCTTGCTTGAGATTCCTTTGTAAACTATTTTCTATTAGCGTTCTTTGCAGCAAAGGACAAGAGTCCAGAAGACTATGTTGCCTGCCTAATAATAGGTTTTGAGACATCTGCTCAGGCCTGGGAAGAATCTATACTGGAGGAGGGAGAATCCACTCATTGTGGTTTATGTTAATACCAACAACACAGGTAGGGCAAGGAAAGCGGTTCAGTATGATCAATACAAGCAGCTAGACACAAGATTAAGAAGCAAGATCTCAAATCTCTGGATTAATACCCAAGTAACACATACATATTAGCATGGGGTAAATAAGATTATTGAAACGAATGCATGGCTGGAAGCCTGGTGCAAGTGGATTCCAGTTTGTGAGACACTGGCATCAGTAATGGGAAAAATCGAGGGCTGTACCAATGGCACAGTCTACATGTGAACTGTGCTAGGATTAGTATTTGACTGAGCTGTATAAATAGGCACATAGCAAAGGTTTTAACCACGTAGACAAGGGATTAAATTTGGGAAGATGAGCGTGGATCAGAGTAGAGCTAAGGCAGGAAAGAAAGATGTTTATATCTTGATATGATAATGGTAATGATAAATGGACCACGACAGAAAGAAAGGCAGTACAAATCTAAGAGTAAATTAGCAGATAAGGCTAGAAGTGACAAAATAAAATTAAAGGCTGTACATCTGAATGCATGTAGCATTTGAGACAAAGTAGATAAGATGCAAATAGAAAGCAATAGATACAATTTGATAGCCATTACATATACATTACTGTTGGATAACATAGATTGGGTCCTGAATATTGGAGGATACATGACAATTAGGAAGCTAAGAAAAGGAGGTGACTTAAGTTTAGGAAACCAGGCTATAGAAGTAATTTGGTTCGGGATGAAAAGTGGAAATGCAAGAAGTCAGTTGTGGGAGTGGTGCATATTCAAGCTCATGGTGCAATACGCTCATTTGTTCTGAAGCTCCATCCTTTGATACACAGAGCCCTATTATTTGCAGATGGCAAGAGCATAGCACTGTATTTGTATCAACTCAACAAAGTGGGTAACAGCCATTTGCTGGTTCATTGGTCAGGGCATTGCTCAGACAAATCAGAATGAACCTGCGTAATTTAAAATTTAAGTTAATTGTCAATCATTAATTAGTGCATTCTCTATGGTAAAACCTCTACTTGTCAACTAACCAGCACTCCCATGCAGTCTCAATGTTGTGTTTCCTGCTTGAATTGATATGCTTGTGAGTTGTCTTGATGCAAGCAAGAGAAAAAGCTTTGACATTTCTTTTGGTAATACTCAAGATATTATTCAATCATTATGATAGGATTTTACATTCAATTTGAGAAAGAAAATAGAGAGCCCAAGAAGAGTATTTTAAACTTAAATAAGGGCAGTTATGGAGGCATGAAAGCAAAAATATTTAGTGAACTGCCAAGTTAGGTTAAGCAATAGGTCAATAGTGATGCAGTTGCAAATATTTAAAGGGATAATTCAGAATGTATAATAAATATCATCCAACAAGGATGAAGAAATCCACGGGGAGGACTCACTATCCATGGTTAACCAAAAAGAGTTAAAGATATTATCGAAACTTGAGGAAAAGACACATTGTGCAAAGATGGGTGACAGGTCATAAGTTTGACAATACAATACATAAAACGTCTAAAAGATTAATGGGGGAAAGTTAGAGTATCAGAGAAAGTTAGCTAGAAATATTAAAGAAAAAAGTGAGTTTCCCTAGCTACTTAAAGAACAAAGTGAGCATTCATCTGATACAAAATGAATCTGGAGAATTAATGGAAAACACAGATGGCAGATGATTTGAACAGATATTTTGCATTGATCTTCACCTTGAGGATTAAAGCAATATTCCAGAAATAGCTCTATCAGGAAACAGAGAGAAGGGAAGAACTCTAGAAAATTCCAATCAGCAAGAAAATGGTACTAAGCAAATTGTTAGAGCTGAGGCTGACATGTTTCCAGATCCCTGATCGACTTCTTGGGGTCTTTAAAGAAGTGGTTCAAGTGATAGTTGATATGTTGGTTTTATTTTCGGATTTTTCCCAAAATGGCACAAAGGCATATTTTAATCTATTTTGTTTGAACCTTAGAACATTGCATTCAGAAAATGGGTTTATTTTCTGGTTTTACTGAACTGAGATTTAAACTTAGTGGCTGTAATACTTCCAAACAAACAGTATCAGTATGACAAAGGTTTGGTGTGGTTTCAATATCAGACCTGTGCTGAGATAGTTTCAACAATAGCTATTGTGTGGTGAAGTGTTTGATTAGACTTTTTGAATTGTTATATTAATTAAGGAAGGAATTGGTCCTGAACAGTGCATTGCATTGTAGCTGACCTCTCATGAGTAGTGACAGTAGTGACTGTGATGACTGCTGAACTGAGGAATTATGAGTGTCATGACTTTGGCTGGTTTGTTTCGGTTGTCCCATCAATCAGGGTGTAAAGTTCTGGGAAAGAGGTTGATTCCCATCCAGGCTCCCAGAATAGTTTCTGGGGCATCAGCTGAACCTCTGACATTGTTCCATTCTAGCTTCCTTTCAGTTTAAGACACAGGAAGGTCCTCTTAATCTAGTCATGATCATTGAGTAAAAGGGCTGCAGCAGGTGGCTTGCAAGTAGCAGTGAACCTCTCAGCAATTCTATTCAAGAGAAAATAAAACACCAAAACTATACCCATATTGAACAATATCTAACTGGCCCACTTTGATGCTGTAGGAAATCTATATTTTCTCTGTATGTGTCTTTATCTCAAGAGATGCAGCATGATTTCCCGAGAGCTAGAGGTGACAAATAGAGACACAGCCACATGTATTTCGTATGTATTCCAAACATCAATATCTATTGGTAGAAATCTTCACTGTCTCATCTGAGGTGTATCATTTTCTTTTGATGCTAATCTTTCCCTTTGAAGTTATTTTTCTGACTGTATAAATCTGAGTATTGTATCCTGTATGAAGATGGATTTGGTTAAGCAGTGTTCAGTGTTGTAATATATCACAGCTATCAGAGGTTAGTGATTGTCCACTGATTGGATAGATGAAGTTGTTCAAAACGGGAGGAACCTTTACGGTTTGATACTGAAAGTGTTTAGCACCAATTCCGAGATCCAGTTTTGCCTTTAAACTGGATCAAAATGGAAGCTTTCTGGATTGTCCAACGAATGTGAAACTTTAACTGCATCAGCAAATTAATCTAACTGCTAATCATCCCAACATATTGGGAGTTATTTTTAACATCCAGCAGAACTGACCATTTTTTAAACTTTTTGTATCTCGTATTGAACATATTCAGAGGCTGAGTGTATGGACTCCTAGCAGCCAGCCCTGGATTGGTGAATACTCTCACATGGTGAGGCTGGATAGTTAGAATTGAACATGAGAATGGACTCAGTTTTCCCTCTCTCTACCTCTGTTTCTCCTTCCATCTTGGGCAAATGAGAATTTGGTTCTTAGGGCTCTGTAACAAATCTGAAATAAAAGCAAGTGCCTGTAAGACCATAGGTCTGTGTGGCTCTGTAAAGACCAATGCAGATTAGTGCTACAGCTGTGGAAATTTCTCCTGACCAAAAACTGGTGAAATGTTATTTTTAGTGAAAATACAAAGAGTGGCGGTGTCCCCGAGTTTAACGGTATTCAGGGTGAGGACAGAAGGTGGAACCTGCTTTGTGTCATTTTTGGGAACTGTAATTAGATAGAATCATACAGTACAAAAGAGGCCCGTCTGCACTGACAAAAACTATTCTAACTCTACACTAGTCCCACTTGCTAGCATTTGGCCTGTAGCCTTGAATATGATATTTCAAATGCTCATCCAAATATTTTTAAAGGTTTGAGGTTTCTTGTCTCAACGACCCTCCCAGGCAGTGCATTCCTGACCCCCACCACCTTCTGTGTGAAAAAGTTTTTTTTCCTCAGATTCCCGCTAAACATCCTGCCTTTTCGCTTTCAAGTTATGCCCACATAGATATTTCTGATCAATTGGTCAGAGATGTTATGATATGGCACTGGAGCAAGAGGGACTTAAACGCGAGTCTCCTGGACCAGAGGTAGACACTGCACCACAAGATCCTTATGCGCCCTTGATACTGACCCTTTAACTAAGGGGAACAGCTGCTTTCTATCCATCCTCCTCATAACCTTATACACTCCCCTCAGGTCCCCTTTCAACCTTCTCTAAAGAAAACAATCTGACCTTATCCAACCTCTCCTCATAGCTGAAATTTTCCATCCCAGACAACATCTTGATGAATCTCCTCTGTTCTTTTAGTCACACAGTTGACCAGGAATCCCTCCCAATCTTACAGTCTGCTACTAGCAGTGTTGGAAGAATTTGCCAATTGATATGCAATCTTTTTAGTCACATTATGAACGCACCCTCCCTGGCCATTCAGTTCTGAGGCAGGACTTGAACTGAGATCTTCTTGCTTACAAAGAGCTTGACAGCCACTGAAGTATTTTTGAAGTGCAGTCAATGTAGAAAACACAGCAGCCACACTCTCCCACAAGCAACAATTGTAATAATGACCAGATAATCTATCACTGTGTTGCTGACTAAGGGATAAATATTGACTAGGACACCTGGGTAACTGTCCTGCACTTTTTGGAAATAAATGGGTGGGTGTGTCAATCCAAGCAGGAACTGCGAAGCTGCTGTCACAGTCAGACCAAACTGTCAGAACAGGTGCTGACAGTAGTGCCATCCTTTGTGTTATGCTTTTTTGGCTGTCTGCCCCAACCCCACTTTTCCCATAGGCTCAGTTATTTATACAGCGCAAGTTTCTATAACACAATGTTGTGCTGGAACACAACTACTACGTCACAACAGAACCCCCTGTGCTTCCTTGTCTAGTTTAATTCTTCCAAAGTGCATCACCTCACACTTATCAAGGTAAACTCCACCTGCACATGCAAATACCACAAGTCTATGCAAATCTTCAGTTGGGAGGTAACTTGTGCTATGCCTTAATCCTGCTGCAGTCATATTTGCTCCTTTGCTGACTTTCCCCATGTGATGACTTTGAATGGTTAGTAAGTTTGCGGATGACACCAAAATTGGTGGT
This sequence comes from Ginglymostoma cirratum, assembly GCA_024137785.1. Classification (NCBI taxonomy): domain Eukaryota; kingdom Metazoa; phylum Chordata; class Chondrichthyes; order Orectolobiformes; family Ginglymostomatidae; genus Ginglymostoma; species Ginglymostoma cirratum. The sequence goes on along the minus strand of JAHRHZ010000048.1, from coordinate 4,036,844 downwards.
ATAGTGAACAGTGAAGGAGGTTATCAAAGATTACAAAGAGATCTTGATCAGTTGGGTCAATGGGCTGATGGGTGGCATGGAGTTAATTTTGGATAAATGTGAGGTATTGCATTTTAGTAAAACCAACAAAGAGCAAGATTTATACAATTAAAAGTAGGGGCTTGGGTAGTGTTGTAAAACAGAGAGACCTAAGGGTTCAGGTACATAATTCTTTGAAGTTAGCATCACATATAGACAAGATGGTTAAGATGGCATTTAGCATACTTGACTTCTTTGCTCGGACCTTTGAGTGTAGAGTTGAGACATTATATTGCAGTTGTACAGGATGTTGGTGAGGCCTCATCTGGAGTACTGTGTCCAGTTCTGGTCACCCTGTTATAGTAAAGATATTAAGCTGGAGGGGGTCCAGAAGAGATTTACCATGTTGCTAGAAATGGAGGGTTTGAGTTATAAGGAGAAGCTGGATAGGTTGAGATTTTTTTCACTGGAGCATAGGAGGGTGAGGGGTGACCTTTTGTAGATGTTTATAAAATGATGAGGGGTATAGATAAGGTGAATGGCAGGTGTCTTTTCCCTAGGGTGGGGTTTTCAACAGTAGAGGCCATATTTTTAAGGTCAGAGGAGAAAGGTTTAAAAAAGACATGAGGGCATTTTTATTTTTACAGAGTAGTTCATGTGTGGAATGAACTTCCAGAGGAAGTGGTACGTGCAGGTGGTTAGAATGTTTAAAAGCCATTTGGATAAGTACATAAATGTTTTGGAGAGATATGGACCAAGTGCAGGTATTTAGGATTATGGTCAGTGTGGACTGGCTGGACTGAAGGGTCTGTTTCTATGCCGTATGACTATGAATCACCACAATTGAGGCACGTGGTTGAATGCCTGTAGAAAAAGAAATCTGACTATTTGACTGGACGGGACTAAACTTACATATTAGGAGTATGTCATTCAAACCCTTTCAGCCGGTTCTACCATTCAATAAGATTAAAGCCGATTTGATTGCAAGTTCAAATCCATATTTGTCTTCACCCCCTTTACTTATCCTAACCGATGACATCTACCTTAAAAATATTCAAGACCGTTTCCACAGCCTTTTCCAGAAAGAGAGTTCCAAAGATTCACCATCAACTGAGAGAAGAAAATATCACCCCATGTCTGATTAAAATGGGTGGTGCCTGATTTTTAAACGGTGATCCCTATGTCTAGATTCTTCCACAATAAGGAATATTCTCTCCACATCCAGCACGTCAATCAACTCCAGTGGAGACCAGCCGAGCCCGTCCAAACTTTCCTCAAGACAATCCACCCATTCATTTATTAATAAGTATGAGTCCAGTAAACCTTCTCTGAACTACCTTCTTCTTAAAGTTATATCCTTCCTGAAATAAGGTGACTAATGCTGTACACCGTACTCCAGACTAGATCTCGCCAGTGCCCTGCGTGTCTGAAGCATAACCTCTATATTTATCGCAAATTCGCCTTGTGGAAAATAATCACGTTCAATGTGTTTTCTTAATTACTTGCTGTACCTGCGTACTAACCTTTTGTGACTCATGAAGGAGGGGTTGCAGTACACAGATTGTAATGTTTCCCTCAGTTAACGCACTGTTTAGATATCACTGCTTCTTCCATTGAAAGTAACCTGAACATTACCGACTGACATTAGCCAATATGATTTTCCCACGCACTGTAATTTGAGAACATGTTTGATGCAATCAGGATGCCCCGTCATCAGCTATAGCATGTTTCAGTCAAGCACAAATTGGTTTCAATGCTAAAGGTCACATATAGTTGCAGATCCAACTGTTCCATAGAAATTGTGTTCCCGGCATTTTTTGAATGAAATGTTTCTCCGGGCGCCAGTTACGAACAGTGGGAGCAATGGGTGGAATTGACAAATTGGGCGTGTTTTATTTTGGGCCGGCGATCCCTTTACCAGTTTAACCCCCGGGGGCCGAGACAAATTTTCAGCAATGCCCTCTTGCTGCATCATACCTGGATCGAATGCCAAACATGTGAATTCAGTCTCCAGTATCAACAGGTAACGAGATGAAGAATTAAAATTCCAGGCCTGTAGAGTTTTGTTTTACATTTTAGTTGTGAATTCTGAAGACAATTTACCTTAGCAGTTGGATCACAGGTAAAGTGATTGGGTACTTTTAAAGTAACCAGGCGGCTTTGATGGCTTTCTGGGGAGAGTCGAACACACTTCCTTGTGTCTGGTCAGTTCTTGTTCTGAACTGTAACTGTGCTGGTCACTGGCTATTCCACTGAGAGAAAATTACACCAGTTAAAAAGAACGTCCTCGCAACATGGAATAATCAGGGGTTTTCCCTCCTTTTTGTTTATTTATGCATCAGGTCAGACGAATTTGGGTTAGTGATCGAGACTAAGTGTTTTCCGTGTTAAATTAAATGAATGGTAATTACTTGAGGTATCAGGGTGATCAAATATCTGATCGTTACTCTGCTCCTCTGATGAGATGAAATCCCCTGTTGACATTTATTTTTAAAATGTTAGCGGGGTTTTTAAAAAATTTTTAGTGCAATTATTGACTGGCGGAGTAATTTTTAAATGCACTGTCTCAATTACGCACTGAAATGAATTCAACACACGTGATCTCTTAACTGCTCCATATGAGACTTTGGGCCACTGGCCCTGAATCGATTGAGAGCTGAGGTGAGGGTGCAGTACAGTAACCCATCTTAAATGGCTACAGATGATGGGTGTAGGACACTAACCGTTTGTCAGACTATCCGTGGAACTGTGTGCAGTGGCGGTCAAGCCAACAACACTTCTACTACCCAAAGCTGACATCTATCCCAAGATTTCCAAACTTGCCAACATTTCCACCCCCAAAAGGGAAAAGAAGACTGAACTCTTCCATCTCGTTTGCAGCACCAGTATCGCAGAAAGTATTCCCTTCGTTCTCTCCGCATCATCTTAAAAAGGGACGCTTCAAATAATCCGACTAATTTGAATATATTATCTCATAATTGCAAAGAACGATAAAGGTTGGTTTAGAAAAGTTCTAAATTTTGACATTGACGAGATGTGTAAGACATATGCTTTTGCCGTTTAAGTTCTGTAAAGCAAGAAGTACCTCAAGATTCTGAATATTGCTGGGGAAAAAAAGTCACACACTGTCAAAGTTTTCAGTCTTGCACTAGGCAGGACAGAAACAGTGATGGGGAATTACAAAGAGAACAATTTATACTGCATGAGATTTGGCTGCTGATAGGTTGAGGGTTTTCCATGGTAACTACACCAGGGGCCTAATGTCCAGGATGCCTTTATTCAACAAGGGTTCAATGTCCAGAGATGTTCTGTTTTTGGCAGAGGATTATGAACCTGCCTGTGTGTAAATATAGGTTCTAGCAGTTGTGAGCTGGGCTGATCATCTTAAATTGCTTTGATAGTATTTTCTCTTATCATCAAAATCACATTCTGTGCTACCACATGATTACCTCAGTCAACTGAAAGCAAAATACTGACATGTAGGAAATCTGAAATGAAAATAGGAACTGCTGGAGACACTCAGAGGTAGCATCAGTGGAGAGAGAAACAGAATTAACATTTCAATTGGAATATGATTTAAAGTAAAATAAGGTATCTGTGGACCATTGGACTCTAGATATAGAGAGATATAAACACTATATGGTGATAGAATGCATACAATCTTCATATTTCACTGAAATGTAACAGGATTTCTCTGCGCAATTTAAGCAAATATATTGAACAAATAATTTCTAGGAAGTTAGCATCTAATCCTGTTTGTAACCACTGAAATTCAACTATTATTGTTATAGCAAGGAAACATAGAACCAGTTTTCACACAGTTCATCTGCACACACCAGGTAAATGGATGATCAATTAATGTAATGGTGACTTGAGGGAGAAACAGTGACCAGGTCTTAAAGGTCTTTCAAAACTCTTCTCTTAATGTTCACATGAGACGTCATAGGAGGGATCCATTTAACACTTAAAATACAGCACTCAGACAGAAACTGTGTAAAAGATCAGCCTGGAATATTAGTTAATTTATGTAGTTGGGCTTAAACCCATGAACTTCAACTCAAAGACAAGAGTCTTACCTTTCCAATATGTAGTGGACTTCCAGACTCCAGTGTCTGTGCTTTGTGTGCATCATCACTATCCAGAAGACATTATTAAACATGTGAAGTAGCAACTTAATTGAAAAATTGAAAGATCTGAATGCTGGTTAAAATTATTTATGACTGATGAGATGTTAAATAAAAGGAATTAAGACACTGACATTTGCTATATTGAGAATAAGATTTGACTGGATCTACAGTACAAACCCAAGTTGTTTTATAAGTTTAATGGTGCTGCTACCTCTTCCTGTCCTTGTCCCAAACAATGCCCAAAACCAGCATTTGAAGCACCAAGCAGGTTTAGATCAACTAAATATTCATCAGCATCTGTGTATAGATTGAAATTAACCCCAAAATGCAGATGCAGCTAAACATTATCAAGTACCATTAAAAAGTAATTACCATTATGTCTCAGATAATTTCAAAGGTGTGAAGTAAATGAGTAGGGAGGACTTTCTACAAATGCACAAGGTGCTGATGAGACCATATCTGGAGTACTGTGAGTAGTTTTGATCCCCTTACTTAAGGCATGATGTCATTTCATTGTGGGGAGTTCAGAGAATGTTCACTGGGATGATCCCTGGTATGGAAGGAATGTCTTATGAGCAAAGGCTAAACAAATTAGGACGTTACTCACTGGATTTTAAAAGAATGAGAGGTGACCTCATTGAAACATATGGGCTTCTTAAGGGGCTTGACAGGTAAATGCTGAGAGGATGTTTCCCCTTATGGGAATATTTAGGACCAGAGGGCATAGTCTCAAAATTAAGGGGCACCAATGTAAGACTGAATGAGGAGGAATTCCTTCCCATGAAGGGTTGTCTCTCTTTGGAACTCCTTACACACTCCTTCAGCATATTTAAGGCTGAGATAGAGAGATTCTTGATCAGTAGAGGAATAAAAAGGTTACTGAGAAAGGGCAAGACATTGGACATGAATGTTGGATCAGTCATGATCTTATTGAATGTTGGATCAGTCATGATCTTATTGAATGGTGGAGCAGATTGAGGAGTCTCTTTTATGTTCTTCTAAAGACAAAGTGATGAAGGAAAATATTGTGGTGTTGCAGAGAGATGCCCTGGAGCGCAATATTTAGTTAAAGTTTATAAACAATAACTGGATCGTTTCACTACTGGGTATCTATTGGCACCAACAGATGAGAAATATAGGGAGGAGCAAATTCTCAGAAAATTTACAAGAGATACTCATGAACAGTAGTAGAAGTAGGGGACCTCAGCTGATTGGAATAGTAGTTGTATAATAGGTAAAGAAGGAAGAGTTTCTGAACCATGTTCAGGGGAATTTTCTGGGTTAGTGTATTTCCAACTCTATGATAATGATGTTCTTGCTAGACCTATTTCTCGAGAATGAAATGAATCAAATCACACAAACAATTGCATTGGGAGTGGGACCTGGCAATTCATCTCCTCAAGCCTGCTCCACAATTCAATAAGAACTTGGCTGAGCTGATTGTGCCCTCGACTCCACATTCATGACTAACCCTGATAACCATTGATTCACTTTTTGGTAAAACCCCTATCTACTACTGCCTTAAAATTTTCAGTGATTTTACCTCCACCACTTTCTGGGGAAGAGAGCCCCAAAGATAGGCAAATCTCTAACAGAAAAATTCTGAATAATCTCAGTCTTAAATGGGAGACCCTTATCTTTAAACTGTGTCCCTCTTCCATCGTCTCCCTCCAGGGGAAACATCCTTTCAGCATTCATCCTGTTAAGTCCCCTCACGATCTCATATAGAGTCACAAAATCATACAGCACAGAAACAGACCCTTTGGTCCAACCAAAACGTGCTGAACATAATCCCAAACTATACTAGCCCCACTCGCCTGCTGCTGGCCCATATCTCTCCAAACCTTTCTTATTTATGGATCTATTTAAATGTAATTGTACAAGCATCCACCACTTTCTTTGGAAGTTCATTCCACATGAACCACGCTCTGTTTTTTTTTTAAAAAATTCCTCATGTCCTTTTCAAAATCTCTCTCCTCTCATCTTAAAAATGTGTCCCTAGTCTTAAAATACCCGATCGTGGGGAAAAGACAACTACCATTAACTCTATCTATATCTCTCATTATTTTATAAACTTCCATCAGGTGGCCTCTCAACCTCCTGCGCTCCAGTGAGAAAAGTCCCAGTCTATCCAGCCATTCTTTATAACTCAAACCTTCCATACCAGGCAACATCCTGGTAAATTTCTTCTGAACCCTCTCCAGCTTGATAATGTCCTTCCGATAACTGGGCAACCAGAACTGGACACAGAATTCCAGAAGAGGCCTCACCAATGTCCTGTACACAAAGGACTGAGCAACGAAGGCAAGCGTGCCAAATGCCTTTTTAGCCACTCTCTATATGTGATGCAAACTTCAAAGACTTATGTGTCTAAACTTCAATGGATATAGGTCTAGCCTATCCAACCTTTCCTCACAAGAAAACCTCTAAACCCAGGTATCAGCCAAGTTTCTAACTCATTTAAATCCTTCCTTAAATGAAGAAACTAAAACTGTGCACGGTACTCCAGATATGGCCTAATGCTATACGCAACTGTAGCAAAATATCCCTACTCCTACACTATTTCCCTTGCACTAAACAACATTCCAGTTGCCTTCCATATTACCAACTGTGCTATGTACAAACATTTTGAAGGACACCAAGATCTATCTATACCTCAGAGTTCTGCAATCTCTCTTCCTTTAAATAATAAGTTGCTTTTCTAGTCTTCCTGCCAAAGTGAATACGTTCACAGTTTTCCATATTATACTCGACCGAATGTCAGTCGGGGACAGTGATCATTGTATCGTGAGATTTAGATTAGCTATGGAAAAAAAAAGAAGGCTGGAGTATAACTACTTAACTTTCAATGGGGTGAGAAGCAATCTGTCGTGCATGTATTGGAACAAAAGATAGACAGGCAAATATCCAACAGGGCAAAGGGCTGCCATTAAAAAGAGAAGACCATTCAATTACAGTCATAGTATATTCGCATTGGGGAACATAGGGCAACCAAAGCCAGAGCTTCCTAGATGATGAAAGAGATAGAGAGTAAGATGAAGTTTAAAAAAAAATGCACAATGGACGTCGGATTGACACTACAAGCAAGTTCCAGGCTGTATATGTAAAAAAAAAATCAGAGGGGAAGTGGAAAAGGGAATAACAGAAGTGAAGAGACAGCATGAGAAGAGATTGTGGGTAACATAAAAGGGAATCCAAAAGGCTTCTAAAAGTTTAAAAATTACAGAATGGTAGTAAGGGGTAGAAGATAGTGGTTGGTGGTGGTGGGTGATGGTGTGGAGCAGAGGACAAAAATATGGATCTATGTCTAGTAGATCAGAATGAATGCATCCGAGGATAAGGAAGGAAGTGAGGAGAGAAATGGTAGAAGTATTGGCCACAATGTTCCAATCACCTTAGATACGGACAAACTCGTGTGTAGGTGCCATAGGACTGGAAAATTGCAAATGTTACCTCATTTTCAAAAGAGAGTGTGTTGAGATAAATGCTGCAAAAACAGGCCTATCAGTTCAATCTCAGTGATTCTGGCTTTCAGAAATGATAGTCTATGACAAAATCAACAATAGCTCAGACCTGAGTGGATTAATTAAGGAAAGCCAGTATAGATTTGTTAAAGGTAAGTCATGTTTAACCAAGTAGCTTGAGTTGTTTGATGAAATATCAAGAAGGATTGATGTGCTGTACACAGACTTCCAAAAATCTTCAATAAAGTTCTGCACACCAGACTTATCTGCAAAGAGGAACAGAAAGACCAGTGGCAGCTTGGGTGTAAAGCTGATTGAATAACAAGAAACATCAAACTTTGATTGTTTTTCGGACTGGAGGAATGTAAAAACAAAAGTAGCGTTCACTGGTGGTCGATATGAGTAGTGTCCCTATTTCTGAGCCAGAAGGCCTGAGTTCACATCCCACTTGCTCTAGAGGTATGCAAAATATGTATGAACAAGTTGATTCAACATATCTTTCCTGGACGGCATCAAGCTTTTTGAGTGTTGCTGGAGCTGCACTCATCCAGGCAACTAGGTGTATTCCATTATACTCTTAACTGATCTCCTGGAGCTGGTGATAACAAGGTGTGGAGCTGGATGAACACAGCAGGCCAAGCAGCATCACAGGAGCAGGAAAGCTCGTTTTGGGCCTGGACCCTTCATCAGAAATGGGAGAGGGGAAGAGGGTTCTGAAATAAATAGGGAGAGAGGGGGAGGCGGATAGAAGATGGATAGAGGAGAGGATAGGTGGAGAGGAGGCAGACAAGTCAAAGAGGCGGGGATGGAGCCAGTAAAGGTGAGTGTAGGTGGGGGGGTATGGAGGAGATAGGTCAGTCCAGGGAGGATGGACAGGTCAAGGGGGCAGGATGAGGTTAGTGGATGGGAGATGGGGGTGCGGCTTGAGGTGGGAGGAAGAACAGGTTAGGGAGGCAGGGACGAGCTGGGCTGGTTTTGGGATGCAGTTGGGGGAGGGGAGATTTTGAAGCTTGTGAAATCCACGTTGATACCATTGGGCTGCAGGGTTCCCAGGCTGAATATGATTTGCTGTTCCTGCAGCCTTCGGGTGGCATCATTGTGGCATTGCAGAAGGCCCAGGATGGACATGTCGTCTGAGGAATGGGAGGGGGAGTTGAAATGGTTCGCGACTGGGAGGTGCAGTTGTTTGTTGCGGACTGAGCGCAGGTGTTCTGCAAAGCGGTCCCCAAGCCTCCGCTTGGTTTCCCCAATGTAGAGGAGGCCACAACCCGAAGGCTGCAGGAACAGCAAATCGTATTCAGCCTAGGAACCCTGCAGCCCAATGGCATCAATGTGGATTTCACAAGCTTCAAAATCTCCCCTCCCCCTACCGCATCCCAAAACCAGCCCAGCTCGTCCCCGCCTCCCTAACCTGTTCTTCTTCTCACCTATCCCCTCCTCCCACCTCAAGCCCCACCCCCATCTCCTATCTACTAACATCATCCCGCCCCCTTGACCTGTCCCTCCTCCCTGGACTGACCTATCTCCTCCCTACCCCGCCACGTACACTCACCTTTAATGGCTCCATCCCCACCTCTTTGACTTGTCTGCCTCCTCTCCACCTATCCTCTCCTCTATCCATCTTCTATCCGCCTCCCCCTCTCTCCCTATTTATTTCAGAACCCTCTTCCCCTCCCCCATTTCTGATGAAGGGTCTAGGCCTGAAACGTCAAGCTTTCCTGCTCCTATGATGCTGCTTGGCCTGCTGTGTTCATCCAGCTCCACGCCTTGTTATCTCGGATTCTCCAGCATCTGCAGTACCTATTATCTCCTGTAGCTGGTGGACAGGTTTTAGGGAGTCATGATTGGAGTTACTTGCTACAGGATTCCTGGTCTCTGACTTGATCTTGTAGCCACTGTATTTATATAGAGTTGTCAATACCTACAGCACGGAGACAGGCCCTTCAGCCCAAACTGGACTGTGCTGACCAAAATATCCATCCACGCTAGCCACATTTCCCTGCACTTTGCCCATATCCTTCTAAACCTTTCCTATCCATGTATTCATCCAAATGCCTTTTAAATCTTGTTAATGTACCTGCCTCAACCACTTCCACTGGCAGCTTATTCCATATGCATACCAGCCTCTGTGTAAAATGTTGCCCCTGAGGTTCCCATGTATTCTTCCCCTCTTACCTTAAACTCATGCCCTCTCATCCTCGATTCCCCAACTCTGGGGAAAAAGACTGAGTGCGTTCACCCTATCCATGCCACATGATCTTACATACTTCTATAAGATCTCCCCTCAGTCTCCTACACTGTAAAGAAAAGAAATCCTAACAGTCCCTTGAGACCTGGCAATATCTTTGTAAATCTCCTGTGCACTATTTCCAGTTTAACAACATCCTTCCTATAGCAATGTAACCAAAACTGAATGCATTACTCCAAGTGTGGCCTCTCCAACGTCCTGTACAACTGCATCATAACTTCTCAACATCTATATTCAATGCCCTGACTGATGAAGGCCAGTGTACCAAAAGTATTCTTCACTGCCGTCTACCTGTGACTCAGTTTTCAGAGAACCGTGCACTTGAACTCTAAGGCCCCTCTGTTCCACTACACTCCTTAAGGCCCTACCATTCACCATGAAACTCCTACCTTGATTTGACTTTCCAAAATGCAACAATTCACCCTTATCTATATTAAACTCCATTTGCCATTTCTCGACCCACTTCCCCAGCTGATCAAGATCCTGCTGCAATTTCTGATAACCTTCCTCACTGTACATGATACCATCTATTTTAGTGTCATCCGCAAACTTACTAATCATGCCTTGTACATTCTCATTGAAAGCATTGATATAGATAACAAACAGCAATGGGCCCAGCACTGTACCCTGAAGCACACCACTATCACAGGCCTCCAGTCTGACAAGCATCCTTCCACTATTACTCTCTGCTTCCTACTCTCAAGCCAATTGTGTATCCAATTTACCAACTCTCTTTGGATTCCATGCGTTCTAACCTTCCAGAGCAGCCTACCATGTGGAAACTTATTAAAGGCCTTTTTGAAATCCATATAGACTACGTCTACCACCCTGACATCATCAATCTTCCTGGTCACTTCAAAGAACTCCAACAAATTTGTGAGACATAATCTCCCGCGTGTGACTACTCCTAATCAAACCCTGGCTTACCAAATGCATGTATATCCTATCTCTCAGAATCTTCTCAAGTAACTTATGAACCATGGATGTTAGGGTTACTGGTCTATAATTCCCAGGTTTTACTTTGCAGCGACAAAAACAAAATTGCTGGAAAAGCTCAGCAGGTCTGGCAGCATCTGTGAAGGAAAAAACAGAGTTAACGTTTCGAGTCCAGTGACCCTTCCTCAGAACTGACGTACATTAATTCTGTTTTTTCCTTCACAGATGCTGTCAGACCTGATGAGATTTTTCAGCAACTTTGTTTTTGTCCCCGATTTACAGCATCCACAGTTCTTTCTGTTTTCACTTTGCAGCCCTTCTTGAATAAGGGCACAGCGTTTCTACCCTCCAGTCTTCCAGGAACTCATCCATGGCTACTGATGATGCAAAGAGATCAACCAGGGCCCCCATGATTTCTTCCCTAGTTTCTTACAGGATTCTTGGATTTATCTGGTCAGGACCAGGAGACTTATCCACCTTTATACATTCTAATACTTCCAACACCACCTCTACTGTGATATGAACTGTCCCCAAGATATCGCCACTAACTTTCCCAAATTCCCAAGTCTTAATATCTTTCTTCACAGTAAACACACAGGAGAAATATTCATTGAGGACCTTGTCCATCTCCTGTGGTTCCACACATGCATGTCTACTTTGGTGCTTGAGGGGTCCTATTCTCTCTCCAGTTATTCTTTTTCCTTTAATATACATAAAGCATCTCTTTGAATTCACCCTAATCTTCTCAGCCAAAGCAATCTTGTGCCCCCTTTTTGCCCTCCTGATTTCATTGTTCAGTAAACTCCTGTATCCCCTATATACCTCCAGGGATTATCTTGATCCCAGCTGTCTGTACCTGAGCTATGCCTTCTTTTTTCTGGTCAAAGCCTCAATATTTATTGTCATCCAGGGTTCCCTACTCCTGCCAACCTTGCCCTTCACCCTCACAGGAACAGATAGACCTTGAACTCTAGCTATCACACCTCTAAAAGTCTCCCACTTGCCACAGGTTCCTTTGCCTGCAAACAAACTACCCCAATCAACCCCTGCAAGCTCCTGTCTAATTCCATCAAAATTCATTTTGCCCCAGTTTAGAACTTGAACCCGTGGGTCAGTTTTGTCTTTCTCCATAACTATTTTAAAATTAATAGAACTATGGTCACTGGTCCCAAAGTACTCCCCCACTGTCACCTCAGTCACCTGTCCTGCCTTATTTCCCAAAAGTAGGTCGAGATTTTCCCCTTACCAAGGAGGGCCCCGTATATACTGCTTGAGGAAACTTTCCTGAACACATTTAACAAATTCCACACTATCTAAGCCCTTAACACAACGGCAGTCCCAGTCTGTGTTAGGAAAATTAAAATCCCCCACTATGACAACGCTATTGCTCCAGCAAGACTCCTCAGTCTCCCTGCATATTTGTTTCTCTAACTCCCATTGACTATTTGGGGGCCAACAGTACAATCCCAATAATGTCACCATCTTCTTATTATTTCTTAGCTCCACCCACAAAGTCTCACTGGATGATCCTTCAGTTATTTCAACTCTGACTACTGCTGTGATACTCCCCTTAAATCAAAAATGCAACTCCCCCTCCCTTCTTTCCTCCATCTGTGTTCCACCTATAGCATCTGTACCTTGGCACATTAATCTGTCAGTCTTGTCCCTCCCTTAGCCATGTTTCTGTAATGGCTATAATATAGCAGTCCCATGTACCTATCCACACCCGGAGTTCATCGGCCTTACCTATCAGCCCTTTTGCATTGAAATAAATGCAATTTAATCCAACAGGCATTCCTCACTTCCTGTCCTGTTCCAGCCTGTTCTTCAACTTGCTATTTTTGATTACTGTACCTCCTTCCAGCCTTGCACTTGCCTCCCTGCTGTTGAGGATCCCACCCCCCTGCCAATCTAGTTTAAACCCTCCCTTGCAGCACTAGCAAATCTGCCCACCAGGATATTGTTTCTCCTGCAGTTCAGGTGCAACTCATCCCTCTTGAACAAGTTACCTCTGACCCAATTCTTTAACCATGCATTCATCTGCCATATCTTCTTTACCCTCAGTAGCACGTCATATTGGAAGTAATCTGGAGATTACCACCGTTGAGGTCCTGGTTTTTAACTTTTCTCTTAGCTCTCTATAATCACTCCGCGGTACCTGATCCTTATTTCTACCTGTGTCATTTGTGCCAACGTGCAACTTGACTTCTGGCTGCTCACAGTGCCCCTTGAGAACGTTCTGCAGCTGCTCTGAGACATCCTGGACCCAGCCACCCAGGAAACATCACACCATCCTGGATTCCCATTTGCGGCCACAGACTCTCCTGTCTGTCCCCCTAACTATCGAGTTTCCTATCATTGAGGCCCTGTTTACATTTACCCTTTCCTGCTGTGCCCCATAGCTAGCTGTAGTGCCACCGACTTGGCTACTGCTGCTTTCCCCTGAATGGTCATTCCTCCCCCCCACCCCCGTCAAACCCCACCAAACAGTATGCAAAACAGTATACTTATTTGAGGGAAATGGCCACAGCCGATTCCTGCACTCTCTGTCTACTCCCTTTGCTTTTTCCTGGTCACCCACCAACTCTCTGCTTGCACCTTAGGTGCGACCGCCTCACTAAAACTCTTATCTATGATGCATTCAGCATCTTCGATGATCCTGAGTGCATCCATCTCCAGCTCTAGTTCCCTAACACGGTCTCCCAGGAGCTACAGCTGGGTACACTTCCTGCCGGGTGTAGTCATCAGGGACAATGGAAGTTGCCTTGAGCTCCCATGCCCTGGAGGAGGAGCATGCCACTGCCCTAATATAGCTGGTCCAGTTCAGTTTATGGTCAACAGTAATCGTCAGGATGTTGATAATGGGAGATTCAGTGACTGCAAAGCCATTGAATGTCAAGGAGTGATTTAGATTCTCTGTTATTTGAGATAGTCATTGCTTTGCACTTGGGTGGCGTCAATGTTTCTTGTAACTTATCTGCCCAAACCTAGGTATTGTTCAGATCCTTTTCAGAGGAAGGGTCACTGGACCTAAAACATTAACTCTGATTTCTCTCCACAGATGCTGCCAGACCTGCTGAGTTTTTCCAGCAATTTCTGTTTTTGTTTCTAATTTCCAGCATCCACAGTTCTTCAGGTTTTTTTTGTTCAGGTCTTGTTGCATTTAGACACGGACTGATGAGTTGCAAATGGTGCTGAACATTGTGCAATCATCAGTGAATATCCCCACTTCTGACCCTATGATCAACTAAATGCCATTGATCAATTGGGTAGAAGCCAGTGTTGTAGCAGCATTGGAACATCTTGGCTAGGGTATGGTGGGTTTTGGAGGACAAGATTTGAGAACGTTTGAGAGTATCCAGAAAAAATTTATGAGAATGGTTCCAGGAAAGAGAGACTTAATTTACACAGATAGATTAGGAAAATTAGGCATGTTCTCCTCAGTGAGAAAAAGGTTGAGTGGAGACTCATTAAAAGGGTCTGGAAGGTGCAGATAGAGTAAAACTGTTCTCATTGTACACATCACTGGAATCTCATCTTATAGTTTACAATGAGCAGCAACAGAACTAATTCCACTACTACTTGGGTAACACTGAAGCTATCCTGCAGATCCAGACAAGATATAGGAACATAACAATGTTCTGTGAGTGTGCTCCAGTCAAGTCAGACTGATCTGTTCTAGCAAAGTTCTCACACTAATGAATGCACATAATGGGATGTCCAAAGACGCATTTATGTCACGTGAAATTCACTCTCAATCTCAAATGCTTTAATGCAGTGGGGTGTGAAAGTTTGTTCATTCACTAATGATATTCAGCGAAAAACCTAACACCATCAAAAGGAGCTTGCCTTTCATCCTATGCACACTTTGAGTAGAAATGGCATGTTGCACTACCCACCCAGCTCCTGACAGATGTTTATGCAAACTTAAAAACCTAACTTTGCTACTGAGCTCCTGGTTACAATAATAGTAACTCTATATATTGTCTGGTTCAGTTGACTGGGGAACAGTACTTCTGACAAGGAATAATGGAACAAATTTGAAGTCTCAGCAAAACTGTCAATGGTTTATCCATTATTGGCCAAACACAGTGCACTGCATCCCACTTAGTGTTTATAATGTGTCTGAAAATTCAATAACATGCAAGAAAAAGACACTTGCTTTGAACTTTATAAGTTTAAACATTAGCTCTCCAAATGACCTCCGATGATCTACCCTTCCTGTTCACATCTAGTGATGCCAGAATTGTTAGTGCACAACAGGAAACCAATAGCTTGTGATACCAGGAGACATTTCCTTAAGTACAAAATGTCTGAGTAATAATTTCAAGTAAGGGTTCGCCCATTTCCTGGAAAAGGAGAACCGTTTGCTTATCCGAGTCACTTGACTATTTGTTATCCTCCCTTTTCATGATGTAATGGGTTATATATAGATGAGAGGGTAATTGCCCCTCTTTCTCTCTCTAATGCTAATTCCTTTATCCAAAGATAGTCACACCTTACAATATTTTCACCTTCTGCAGATTAAAAATGTAGAAGAGCTTTCAAATTCTGAATGTTTTATTTGAACGTGTTACATGTTATATGTTCAGGCCTGGCTGACATCCCCAGTCGATCTCACACAAAGAAAAGGATAGCACCACTGGATGTACGCAGCCTCCTAAAAACTCCCCTGATCTGGAATTATAAATTTGCAAGGAAAACACCAGCAATACATTCTCTCTCTAATCATACATACATTGGGGGTTGTCAATGCTCAGTTTTAACCTTCAGCAGTGACAAAGAATGTCTTACATTTATCAGCACTCTCAATGTAGCGACAAATGTTTGGAGATGTTTCATAGCTGTTTAATCAGACAACATTTGACACCAAGCTACATTAAGAAGATATTCAGACAAGTGATTGAACGTTTGGTCAACAAGAAAATGTTTTGAAGACCATCATATAAATTGGAAAGAGATGGGGTGTGGTGGGAGGAGGATGCATATTTGGAGAGGATTTCAGAGGGAAGTCTAGCTTTAGGCCTTAAACAGCTGATACATCAGCCACCAAGAGTGAAGTAAAAAGCTGTTTTGTAGGTGTGCACTGGAGGAATACAGAGTTGCCAGAGGCATAGGGTTGAAATTTAGATTAATTATATCAAATAAACATAATATTAAATATATTAACATTCTTATCTCGGTTCATGATAATTAAGAATTTGATTCAATCTCCTTTACCTGGAGGAGGAACCTGAGGTCATAGGAAAAATTTAAAGGATTTGAATTAGAACAAAGAATAATACAGCACAGGAACAGGCCCTTCGGCCCTCCAAGCTTGCGCCAACTCACTTTGCCCTTCCATGCTAAAACAATCTTCACTTACAGGCTCCGTATCCTTCTATTCCTTTCCTATTCATGTATTATCCAGGTGTTTCTAGAATGTCGCTATTGTATCTATTTCCACCACCTCCTCTGGCACTGTGTTCCAAGCACTCACCACCTTTTGTGAAAAAATTTGCCTCACACATCTCTTTTAAACTTCACCCCCTTGCACCTTGAACCTGTGTCCCCTAGTAATTGACCCCTCCAACCTGGAAAAATGTCTTATGCCTTCCACTCTATCTATGCCATTCACAATATTAAACTTCTATCACGTTGCCCCTCAACCTCCTGCATTCCAGTGAAAACAAACCCAGTCTATCCAACCTTTCTTCATGGTTACAATCCCTCATTCCAGGCAACATCCTGGTAAACCTTTTCTGTACCCTCTTCAAAGCGTCCGCACCCTTCTGGCAGTGTAGTGACCAGAACTGTACACAATATTCCAAGTGTGGCCTAACTAAAATTCTACAAAGCTGCAGCATGACTTGTCTATCTGTATACTCAATGTCCTTTCAAATGAAGGCAAGCATGCCATAGGCCTTTTTTTACTACCTTAGCTACCTGGGCTGCCACCTTCAGTGATCTGTGGACTCGCACACCCAGATCCCTCTGCATAGCAATACTTCTAAGGGTTCTGCAGCTCACTGTATAATTTCCACTTGTGCTTGACCTTTCAAAATGCATCACCTCACATTTGCCCAGATTAAACTCTATCTGCCATTTTTCTGCCCATGCCTCCAACTGTTCTATATACTGCTGTATTCTCTGACAATCCTCCTCACTATCTGCAACTCTACCATTGTATTGTCTGCAAACTTACTAATTAGACCAGCTACGTTTTTCTCCAAATCAATTATGTAGATCACAAACAGCAGTTGTCCCAGTACTACACCCTGTGGAATACCACTAGTCACAACCCTCCATTCTGAAAAACTACCTTCCACCACCATCCTCTGTCTCCTATGTCTAAGCCAATTCTGTGTCCATTTTGCCAGCTCACCCCGATACCATGTGACTTCATCTTTTGTATCAGTCTGCCATGAGTGACCTTGACAAAGGCTTTACTGAAGTCCATATAGACAACATCAACCACTTTGCCCTAGTCAATCATCTTCGTCACCTCTTTAAAAAAAAGGTTAGTGAGACACAACCTCCTCTGCACAAAACCAAGCTGTTTATTTCTAATCAGTCTATTTGCTTCTAAGTGCTTATAGATCTTGTCCCGGAGAATCTTTTCCAATATTTTCCCTACCACTGATGTGACAGTCATAGGCTGGTAATTTCCTGGATTATCGCTGTTACCCTTTTTAAATGATGGGATAACATTAGCTATTCTCCAGTTCTCTGGAACCTCACCTATGGCCAAAGTGGATACAAAAATGTCTGTCAATGCTCCAGCAATTTGTTCTCTTGCGTCCTTCAATATTCTGAGATAGATCCCATCAGGACCTGGAGACTTATTTACCTTAATACTTTTTAAGATGCAGAACACCTTTTCCTTAGGTGTTATGTTAGTTTAAGGGAAAGGCGTCAGGAAGTGAAATGGCAGTCTTCAAAAGGCTTAAATTCCATTTCAGTGATGGCTTTTCTGGTCTGGATGGGCATTGAAGAATAGTAAATAAGTAAAATCACCACTGTTCCAAGGGGTGCTCTCCCTTAGAGAGATACAACTGATGGTTGAACCTGAGGGTCACCATGCTTCAGGCAAGGGGAGAGATGGAGAAGGTGGGACCTTCATGGTAACTTCAGCCAGGGCAGGAATTAAGCCTGTGCTATTGGAATCATTTTGTCTCACAAACCAATTGTTCACCCAACTGAGCTAACCAACACCTCCCCCTCCACCGCCCCGTGAAGCATGACATATATCAAAAAAAGTTACAAAATAATAAAGACAGTTGCCAAGAAATGCTTCTTTCTACAGTGAGATCTGACCTCTGGAATAATGTGAAGTGTAGACTCAGTCTTGCATCATAGGAGGTAGATGGTCTTTAAGGAAGCAGGGTTACTGCTAAATATGGCCTAGGTGGTTTTGGTGTGAGGGGGTACAGTGCAGGACATGGGTAAAAAGACATTTTTTAAGAAGCCTTAGGAAAATTGCCCTGAGGCTTACTCTCACAGCCTATTACATGCAAAGAAGTTAGTTTGATGACATATTTATGCTGTGGGACAGGCTGAAGAAGTTAATTAGGTCTTTTCATTTGTCTGAAATCAAAGATGGGAACTGTATCATTTCGTGTCTGGCATGGGGGAGGAGACGGGATGAATTTGTCATGATATTTAGTTCTTGCTGTGTCTAATACAGGGGAATTCACCTGGGTTTTCCAAAGGAGTCCTATTTGGAAACTTGTTTGAAATGTTGATGGGACAACTGCTTCCCTGACCCTTTGATACTGTCTGTGAATGAAAAATGACTGTGCAGGACTTATAATCCTCACTGCTGACCAATGGGACTGGCTGGATAAATCTGCCAATAAAGAAGAGTTGTGGTGAGGACAAGACAGAGGATCTGAAACATAATACCCTCTGTGTTTTTGAAAGCCTGCTGCTACTCTGTGTGGGCTACTAAATGAGGAATGACTCAGGCTGATGCATAATCCATGGTAAAAAGAGGGTAAAGGCATACCAACGGGAGGAAAAACATGCACCATTTGTGGGAAGGTCAGGGTCAGAGTACATGAGGGTGAGAGAAGAATGGAAGGGCAGGAGCAGAATGTTTGAGAAAGGAAGGAGGGATAATTGTCAGGAGAGAAGAATTTGGAGGGAGTACTGGAGTACCAAGAAACCAAAGGTGACAATGTGAGGGTATTAGTGATTCTGTGAGCTGGATTTCGAGGCAATTAAGGTGCCTCTGCAAACTGGGATAGTGTGGCAGGATATCTTCTGGCAGTCCCTCAAAGTGAGGAGGACACCTGCTAAGAAATACAAGAGCGTGCATGTGGAGTCTTTTAATGTGAGTAGGCTGTTACATAGTAGCTACCCCACAGTCCTAACCAGGAAACTCTCCCACTGTTGCCACCTGCTACAGGTGCCTCAGAAGGATCTGCAGAGTGATAACCAGTTTTGCCAAGTTACAAAAGGTACCTCCTGCGGCTATCAAGTTCCCAGGTTTGACTTGAACCCGAAACATCAGCCTCAGTGACAGGAATGCTACCCGTTACGCTACAAGACATCCTGCAGTGCTAGATGTTGCAGAATAACAACAGAAAAGATTTTGTGGGCCATTTGGTGCTTCTACATCACTGTTTATTGACTGATTGTTATGTTTATCCTCTTTAATTTAGAAAGCAGTAAGACCTCAGGTTGTGCTGGAGCATTACTGAAATTCAACAGTTTTTTTGCATCAATGCTCTTTACATTAAACACCTATTATTCATGTCATTTTCAACAATTAATACAAGCAAACCAAAAAACCATTAGTGTTCACATTATTATTTCATTTATTCAGCTAGTCCACCTCACTGCACATCAGCTTGCAGTTATTATAGTGCAAAAATAAATGCAGTGAATTTTGTCACTGTTTATTTCTATTGCATTATTGCTTTTTGGAGCAATGATTGTGGGGCAGGATGCTGTCTCACTTAACACCTAACTTGAAATTGATTCCCCACTCAAATTAGCCTGTTAATAAGTTTTTCTCATGGTATACCAACATTACGGGGATGATTTCAATTTTCCAGTCTCTCTATGAACTCCCATCAAAGATTTTACATCATAGTGATGAGGCAAAAATGGTTGTGGCATGGGGTGGCGAGGGAGTACAAATAATTTACAGTGGTGGCAAGTAGTTAAACTTGTATAAGGAAGTAAAACATTGAGGCATTTCATAACAGCATAATTTTGAGGTATCCAAGATGGGTTCAGACCACTATGCATTCTTGACAAATTTGAGTGGACTTCCTTTCTGGATTGCCAGTACTCCCACACGAAAGAATCCTACTTAAGGTCAGGTGTTCAAGATGAGTGATATCAATTAAGGTAACAAGGGATACTGAGAGAAAGTGGGAATATGTCATTGTTTGTTTGAGTTAAAGGGAGAGCCTGGAAAGTTTGGGACTTTCTTCCCTGGAGCAATGGAGGCTGAGGAGTGACCATATAGAGGTTTATCAGATCATGAGGGGCATAGATAAGGTGAATTCCCAAGGTCTTTTCCCCAGGGTAGGGGTGTCCAAAACTAGAGGGCGTAAGTTTAAGGGAAGAGGGTAAATATTTAAAAGGGACCGAAGGGACAACGTTTTCCATGCAGAGGGTGCTGCATGTATGGTACAAGCTGCCAGAGGAAATGTTTGAAACAAATACAATTAACAACATTTAAAAGACATTTGGACGGGTACATGAATAGGAAAGGTTCAGAGGGATATGGACCAACTGGGGGCCAGTAGTTCCATTGGCTAGATGGTTGGTTAGCAATTCAGGAGTGAATCCAACAGCATGAGATCAATTCCTGTAGCTGGCTGAGGTTACCATGTCTTCTCAGCCCTGCCTGAGGCATTATGGCCCTCAGTTTAAAAATCATGATTTGTTTATCACTAATGAGAGAGCAGATGATGGAGATTTTCAGTTCATTACTGAATAACTAAGTAAGTACCTTCATATATCATAGGTCACTGAAATCTTTAATCAGTATGAAATCAGTTTGAGTAAAAACACACAACGCCTACTGTTCAGTTTTGAAAAGTTAATCAACCAAGTGATTATTCCTGGGCTGGTGAGCTGTTTAGGAAAGGCATTGAGGGATGGATATATTGAAATTGTGGTTATTTCAGTTGCCTATAACTTTCTAGCAAAACCATTTTTATTAATTGGTCCTACTGTCTGAGACACCCTGTTGCAGGCAAATGCCCCTGTTCAGATGAACAGCACTTTAATCACTTCAGTGCAATTGGAGGCCATTATTAAACATTAACTTGCCCACGAAAAGCCAATATTTAAATACATAATGCTGCAGTGGATTTAAACTTTGTCAACCAAATTTCAATATCATTTCCAAATGTTTGTTTTTACAGATTCTAAGTTATGTGTTCCATCTAAGTTGCAAGCGATCATGGTTTTTAGGAGTCCAATGTAGAGACACACACACACACACACACACACACACACACACACACACACACACAGGGTCAAATATGAAAAGACTTTGGCGTTATGTCTACACAAACTATGATAGAACCAAAAAGCTAAACATCTGCAATTTTATCATCTCAGTCTCACCCATTTCTGCATGTCATTCCTGTTTCTGTTGAAAACAGTAAGAAATTGCAGAGATCTGAGGTGCAGAGGGAAGTGTTTCAAGAGGCTGATTATGCCTACATCAACTCCAGTCTCCAATCTGCTTCAATCCTCTACAATTTGCCTACTGACATAACAGGTCCAGAGGTGTCATATCCCTAGCCGTGCATGCATTCCTGGAACACCTGAACAAAAAAGACACCTACATCAGACTCCTGTTCGTTGACTACAGCTCGGCCTTCACCATTATCCCCTCCAGACTGATCTCAAAACTGTGTCACCTTGGTCTTGGCTCCACCCTCTGCAATTGGATCCTCAGCTTTCTGACCAATAGAGCACAATCAGTGAGGATAGGTAACTGCACCTCCTCCACAATAACACTCAACACTGGAGCCCCCTATTGTACTCCCTGTACACCTACGACCTTGTTGCCAAATTTTGAACAAACATCATCTACAAGTTCGCTGACAACACCACCATAGTGGGACGGATATCTAACAATGACGAGCCAAAATACAGAAGGGAGATAGAGGGCTTGGTGATGTGGTGCAATGAAAACAATGTTTCTCTGAACGTCAGTAAAATTAAAGAATTGATCATTGACTTCAGAAAGAAAGGAGGAGAACATGCCCCCATCTACATCAACGGAACCGAGGCTGAGGGAGTGAAGAGCATCAAGTTCCTCAGAGTGATATTAACTGACAACCTGTCCTTGACTTCCCACGTAAATGTGACAGTCAAGAAATTTGGTATGTCCTTAAGGCCCCTCACCAACTTCTACAGATGCACCATTGAAACCATACTGTCCAGGTGCATAACAGCCTGGTATGGCAATTGCTTTGCCCAGGACCATTAGAAACTACAGAAGGTGGAGTGCACAACCCAGACCTTCACAGATGCCAACTTTCCATCTATGGATAACAAGGTGTAGAGCTGGATGAACACAGTAGGCCAAGCAGCATCAGAGGAGCAGGAAGGCTGACGTTTCAGGCCTAGACCCTTCTTCAGAAAAACTCTATTTACTCAGCTCGCTGCTGAGGAAAGGCGGCCAACATCTTCAAAGACCCATCGCACCCCGGTAATGATCTCCTACAACCTCTTCTGTCAGGCAGAAGATACAGAAATCTGAACACAATGACCAGAAAGACCTGAACCTGCTGGTGCATATCAGACTGTTGAATGGACTCTAGCCTCAAATAATGTAACTTGCAATGTAACCTGTATGCCTGTAAGTCTATTTGATTTGTACATCCTTTGCTTGCTCTGATTTTGGCACATGTGACAATAAATCAATCTGGGTGTCCTCGTGCATAAATTGCCAAAGTAAGCGGGTACAGCAAGTAATTAGGAAAGCTAATAGAACGTTATCACCTTTCGTGAGGGAAACGGAATACAAAAGTAGGGAGATTATACTTCAATTATACAAGGAACTGATAAGACTACATTGGAGTACTTCTTAGTCTCCTTATTTAATGAAGGATGTAAACACAGGAAGCAGGTCAGAGTAAGTTTATGAGACAAGACAAAATACCCATTCCAAGTATTTATGAAGAAAAAAAGAACTGACAGGCCAGGCTTGTACCTACTGCAGTTTACAGTCATCATCATAGGGTTGCAACATGTAACATATTCTGTGGGTTATGACAGGATTGATGTGGAGAGGATATTTTCTTTTATGGGAGAATCTAGGGGTCACTGTTTAAAAATAAGATGCTCATTTAAAACAGGTTGGTGAAAGTTTTTCTCACAGAAGATTAAATGTTCTTGAAACTCTTCTTCAAAAGGCAGTAGAAGCAGTATCTTTTAATATTTTTAAAGCAGAGGTGCATAGATTCTTGGCACCCAGTGGATAAAAGTCATCTCGGTAGGCTGGAATGTAGATTTGTGGATCCAATCAGATCAGTCATGATCTTATCCAATAGCAGAGCAGGCTTGACAGGCAGTATGGGATACTCCTACTTCTTGGTTGTATGCACATTGAATTGATTCTTGTGGCCTTATCTGAAATGGTAGCTCACTCACATCTGCATCTGGAGATCATGGGTTCAAGCTCCACTTCACAGTCATGAACACAGAATTTAAGGTGGCATTTCAAATGACAGAGTACTGAACTATCAAAAGGGCCACTTTTCAGATGAAATGTTGAATTGCTGTCTCAGGCGGAGGCAAATAATCCTGTAACATCAAAGAAGAGTCGCAGAGCACTTCTGCTGCAGGCTAACTTTATTTTCCAAAATAAAACATGCAAAACAGATCTTGATATTCATCTAATTCTCTGTGTCGGGACCTTGCCGTGCTCAAATAGCTGCCAAATTTGCTATCATGCAGCACTGACTGCAGTTGGGAAATCATTAATTAGCTGGAAAGCATTTTTTGGATGTTGTGAAAGGTGTTATATAACTGCTTTTCTTTTCATGGACGAAGCTGACAGCAGAAATGATGACTCCACAAACAATGGACAACATAATAACATAATTGGAGCAAACATTTAGGCAGAACTGGCTGGCAATTGTAGTGCATCAAATGACCTATTTCAAGGTATTATGTAATTTCAGGAATTACTGTGGCTGTTCTTTTGGATGATGCATCAAATTTAGACCTTCCAGACCCCTCAGGTGGCACAAACATACCAGTTCAAAGAAGAGCACGAGGTTTCTTCTGATGTCATAATCTGTATTTGTTTTTCTACCAAAATCACTGAAAACAAATCACTTTCATTTTTGGATCTTCAGGTTCATCAGCGCTTTTCTTACATTACAAATTGGGACTTGACTTCAAGAGTATTTCATTGCCTGTATAATGTTTCGGGTGCCCTGAGTTGTGAAAGCCACAACAGAACTGAAATTATATTTTTTTCTGAGACACGTTAACCCAAAAGCTCCCAAGTGGCATCTCCTACATTTCATACATTACTTGAAAGGTTAGTATTATTTGGAGACTGTGACATTCTATCAGATGGTTCCTGTCTTGTATAAATGAAAGGCACAAACTTGTCATTTCAAATGATGAAACTACATTATCAAATCAGTTTTATTTTGTAAGTATTAAGTGCATACAAGATCTAAAATGTTCTTTTAAAACATAGTGCCCATTAAGCCTCTTTAATAAACTGTAGAGTTTACGTGAAAGAAATTAAGCTTTGCATTGTTGTACGGTACTTAAATGGTATTTCATTGCTCTTGATTGCCATTTCCCTCTCCCAGTTTCTAATCAGCAGTAACGTCTTTTGCAGTCCACTAGTCTCAGGTTCACTGTAGCCTTTTCATTAAAATGTCAAACTGATGTGGTTCGCTATAATAGCAGCCTCGTGCAGAGACAGTGGGTTCTCCATGTCCTTTTAAGACTTAAGTTCCTGTTTCCTGTGGAGTAGCTTTAACAACTGGATAACCACTTCCAGATAGCTCCCTATAGCCTCAGGCATTCTATACCTTAGTGGAATGGTTTGTGGCTGTTTCTCCCTCTTCTCATTGATATGCTGTGTTCACTGATCGAACTTTTGCAGCTACTCATTTAGGCGAGCACTGTTTTTTAACATACAATTACAAAGTTAATTCCAAACACAGTTTCAGAATCTTTAGCTTGAGGAAGAGAAATTTTAACTCTATGTCTCTCTCCACAGAACTTGAAAACATAAATATGATTTAATTTTGTTGGTATTTTCAGCCTTTTTTTTTGAAAGTCACACGAACACAAAACAAGACTGAACACAGAAAAAGCTCGAGAAGCTCAGCAGGTCTGGCAGCATCTGTGGAGAGAGACATAGCATTAAAGTTTCGAGTCCGGTATGACTCTTCTTCAGAACTCAGACCACAAGAAACAAAATCTTTGCACTATTCAGCCCCCCTTTGTAAATCATTAGGATACTGCAAAATATTTTACAGACAATACATTGATCTTTTTGAAGTGCAGCTTTTGTTATACAGGAAAACAAACAAGTCAGCTAATGCCACCAAATGTAGCAAATGAAGAAATGATCAAATAATTGATTTCTGGAGATATTGCCTAAGGAAGGAAGGTTGGTCAAGACAGCAAGAGAACTCTATGCTCTTTCTTGCACAAGGCTGTTTCCAAGGTTTAAATGTTGTAAAGCTGAATATTCTTACATTGTAAATTATTCTTGTGAAGTTCTCACAATTCCCCAAACTCTAATCACTGTTTATTGTTACCTTGAGATTAAAGGATGGGTTTCATTATTATGGACGAAAGGGTTAAGGCTTGAGCACCCCTACATAGGCAGCTATGTCAATGAAGGCATTGTGATCACATGACTTAAAAGAAAGGAACAACAGTTTAGACCTCATGTTTAGCCATAATGTACATTGGTGAGGCCTCTTCTGGTGTAAATAAAGAATTACTTTGACAAGTCCTCTAATATATTCTAAAATTCCTCCAAAACACCACATGTTGACAATAGAGCCGTAAGCTAGGGTAAATAAACAGCAATCCCTAATTTTCCCTTGTTGATAATTGGCGTTTAGGCACTGGACACTCACCTCACTAAAATTTGCAGTCTTCAAAAAAAAAGAGATAGTATCTCAGCACACCCTGACTGGCATTTAGAACATGATATGAATTCATGGACAAGCAAAGTGAACAAGTAAACAAAGTAACCATGATATATAACAGGCTTTCATGACACCCAGATATCCCAAAACAATTGACTGCCAATGAATTACTTTTCAAGCATAGATATCATAGGGAACCGCTGCAGCCAATTTGCACACTGCAAATTCCCACAAAGAGCAGTTTAATAATAACCTGACCACCTGTTTTTATTGGAGATGGTCAAAGAGTAAAACATTAATCAAAATATGGGGGAGCACCCATGTTTTCTTTTTAAATGATGGTTTATGACAGTTATATGTCGATCAAGAGAGCATTTTGTCCAAAAGACAACACCTTGGAGGGTGTAACACACCCTTAGTACCATATTACTGGTTTGGGAGGTTGGGGGGAGTGGGGTCATTAGTCAGGAAGGTAGAGTTGAATCCATAGTCAAAGCCACCATGATTTTATTGAGAAATGGAGCAGACTTGATGGTCTAAATGGACTGCTCCTGTTCCCAATTCTTGCGCTCTTGTTAATTGTTAATTCTTCTTTTTACATAATGTAGATCTTTGCTTCATTCTCTGGAGTGGAACTTGAGCACAATGCACATTCAGTCCTTTCATTTCTGGTCTGAAGCCCAATCCATTCACATGTTGTTATAGATTTACAACAGGAAATATTTTATCAACTTTTCAAATGGAAAGAATAAGATTATAGTTCCTAGAATTTGTCACACTGTCTATACATTAGGAGTTGGGAATTCATGTTGAGGTTGTACAGGACATTGGTGAGGCCTCTTCTGGAGTACTGAGTCCAGTTCTGGTCACCCTGTGACAGGAAGGATACCATTAAGCTGGAGAGGATTCAGAAGAGATTTAGCAGGATGTTGCTGCGTATGGAAGGTTTGGTTATAAAGAAAGGCTGGATAGACTGGGACTTTTTCACTGCAGCATAGGAGGTTGAGAGGTGACCTTATAGAGATTTATAAAATTAGGAGGGGTAAAGATAGGGAAAAGACACCTACCATTAACCCTAGGATGGGGAATTTCAAGACTAGGGGGCATATTTTTGAGGAGAGAGAGGAGAAGGATTTAAAAAAGGCATGAAGGGAAAATCTCTCTCCTCTCACCATTAAAATATCCTTCCTAGTCTTGAAATCCCCCATCCTAGGGAAAAAATGCACAAAGGGAAAATTTTTTTACACAAAGGGAGGTTTGTGTGTGGAATGAACATCCTGAGGAAGTAATGGATGCAGGCATAGTTACAACGGTTAAAAGACATTTAGGTAAGTACGTGAATAGTAAAGGTTTGGAGCGATATGGGCCAGGAGCAGGTAGGTTTAGTTTGGGATTATGTTTAGCATGGACTGATTGGACCAAAGGGTCTGTTTCTATGCTATATGACTGTTCATTTGTAAATCAAGGGTGACTTGGTGACAGGACTCTGGCCTTGATGGGATTTGAACTCACTTCTGCTGGATTGTAAATCAAGTCTCTGCCTCTTTTTCTTTCCAATCTCCCTCTTTGATTTTCTTAACTTTCCTGACACCTGTACTGCTTCTCAATATTTCTTACTCGCTCAAAGAGCCAGTGATAAACTTTGGGGGTATCTTGATAAATGATATAAAAATATTTATGTTGATGCCTTGGCTCATAAGTGAATTAAGCCAAAACCATTGCTTGTGCTTAAAGCAGTTAAAGTGAAACATTAATTTTAATGCAAATTGACAGACCATGGAATGAAAAAAAATCTAAATCCTCATTAGCTGGAAGATGCCTGCAGGAAGAAAGCTGACTTTAACCATCTGCCAGTAAGGTAGTAGAATTTTGATGCCAAAAATCACTGCACAGATTGTATATGTTTTCGTTCATAATGTAGGTCGAACCCCACAGGTTAATTGCAAATTCATTCCTGCATACAGAAGTGCATTGTGCAGACTTGTGAAAAATTGTTCATATAAAAGTCTTGTATCTTTGCTGCGTAAGGAATATATTTTATAAAAGATATTTTGATTCCTTGCCTTTACTGTTTTAAGTATTTAGTTTGCAATGTTTCATTGATTGTTATGTTACCTGTAATAATTCAGTTTGTCTCAGACTGTCTATGTTAACAATGGGCTTCCTTCTACTTTTGGTGGATGTGATTGGAATTCCAACTGAGCTTTGATACAATGTAAAATAAATTGAAACAGAGGGTGGAATTTTCCCCTTCTTTGAGGTGACAACAGATGTGATGAGAAGGGAAAATAATTGGACAAGATTACCCTAAAGAGAATCTAGCTCCTTTCTCCCTGCAGTTCCAAGTGCTGGGCAAGGCGGCCCACGTGGGACTTTCTCAACTCACCAACTAAAGTCAGGTGGTCAATTAATGGCACATAAGGGCCAGATACAAAAACGGCATCTGGGGTGGGATCCGAAAGCCACCTCCTACCCTGAGAAAAAAAAAACACACTTACCTCTTGGTCACTGCATCCCTATACAGAGTAGGCCTCAAATGGTGGACTTTAGGATCCAGAAGCTGCTAGCCTCTGATTGCCTGTCAGCTTCAAGTGACCAAGGTTGTCAGTGTCAAGACCTGTGATAGGGTGTTCAGCTGTTAGTCCTGAATGAACTGATTGGTGGATAAACCGGTGGTAATCTCGCCAGTGGGGCTGAGATGTTAGTCAGCACCTCACCACCTCCATTATAAACAAAAGGGACAATAATACCCAAACAAGTTGCATTTTTATGGGGCCTCTCAGATCCACCAGATTTATACAAATCCTTTGCAGGTCAATGAATTACCTTTGAGACTCAACACTCTCATAGCCAAACCTGGCAGACCATTTCTGCAAAACAAGAGACCACAAACAGCAATGAAATAAATGGCCAGTTAATCTGCTCAGAAATTGGTTCAGGACAAAATTATTTTTAATCAAGTATTTTACATTTGTCTGAACAGTAAGGGCCTCATCAAATGTCTCATTTGAAAGATAATGGAGTTGAAGTTTCTCCTCAAGAGTTGGTCACAGGAATGGGATATTATGGAATTACCAACCTGATATTTAATTGCACAGTGAGGACTCAACAGGTCAGTAACATTCTCGACACAAGCATCTTGCCAATGCTCCAATGGAGCTCTGGCTTAGATTCTGTGTTCAAATACTGCCTTCCCATTCAGAGGTGAGAATGCATCCACTGAGCCAAACTGATGTTATACAGCTATACAGTAACACCCAATAGGGTAAAAGGAAGCCACAGAGATCGTTGTTAATTGGCAGCATGTGATTCCACTTACGGACTGTGTGAGGGGGCAAAGACCAAAACATGAATCTAATAAAACTAGCGTGAGGAAAAACATTCTCATTAAAAACATGCCTTTAAGATTGCCAGCATCTTGAAAGATTTTTATTTACAACCTTATGAGTGCTGAATTGTAGTTGAAAGTCATAATATTATAATTGACCATAACCTTAGTTACCAATTACTGTCAAGATAGATATATTACTAATTTTCTTCTATGCCACTACAAAGCCATTTAGAAGATGCATCATGCAGCCTTTAGGAATTAGGGGAGCTGAAGGACAAATTGATAGAGAAAGGACAGTCTGGACTACTAGACAGACAGTTAGTGCAGATCCAAGTGAAATCCAGCATTCATGTTGTCATTATATTTGCTGATTAGCAAGAATAGTCCATTTTAAATATCTGTAACACACAAGGTTTAAAAGCATCTCATTTCTTAAATCAGCTAGATTTTATTTTTTAAATCTCTTAATCTGTAATGAAATTATCTTAATAGAGATATTGTGTTGAAGGCCTACTGCTGGAATGTTTAAACATTTGTGTGTATTTGACATTTATTTGTGAAAGATTAGATTAGTTCCAGGAATTGCGATCTCTAATATTTTGTCTCTTTGAAATTCAGATAAAAGAATTTCTGTTATAACTAAACAACAGTCTGATATATCAGGTTTCAGCTGTACCTTAAAGTTATGGCTTCATGTTCCATTCCAGAGACTGGAGTGTATAATCTAGGATGACACTTCATTGGCTGTAAAGCACTGTGGATGTTCAGGGATCAGAATGACATGTATAAATGCATTTATGTCTCCTAGGCTGGATTTTAAAATTCTCATCCTAGTTTTCAAATTCCTCCATAATCTTGTCCTTCCCTATCTCTGTAACTTGCTTCAGCCCTCTGAGATATCTGACTTATCTCATTCTGATATATAGAGCGGTTAAAATCACAAATCCTCAATAAGTATGGCCTTCAGATCCAAACTCTGTAATTCTCTCCCTGTACCTCTTTGCTTCTTTACTTCACTTTCCTCCTTAATCACTAATAACATAATCACCAAATTGTTACAGTGCAGAAGGTGGCCATTCAGCCCATTGGGTGAGCATTATAATTTAGTACCACTTTCCTGCCTTTTTCCCTGGAAACCTGCATGCTGTTTCTATTTAAATATTCAGCTGCTGTCCTCTTGAATGCCTCAGTTGAACCTACCTCCACGATAATTCCAGGCATTGCATTCCACGACCTAACAACATAGAGTCACAGAGTCACAGAGCTGTACAGCATGAAAACAGACCCTTTGATCCAACTCATCCGTGCTGACCAAATATCCGAAATAAATCTAGTTCCATCATGCTGTGTAAAAATAGTGTTCGCACCTTGTGTTTGCTTCTTTTGCAAAACACTTTAAACTGTGCCTTCAGTGCCCTTGATCTGTTTACAAGTGGAATGGTTTCTCCCTATCCACTTTGTCCAAATTCCTCATGATTTTGAAAATTTCTATTAAATCTCCTCTAAGCCTTCTCCTTTCCTCGCCAAGGAGAACAGTCCCAACTTCTCCAATATTTTCTCATAACTGAAGTGTCTCCACCCCGAAACCATTCTCATAAACCTCTTTAGTGCTGTCTCCAATGCATTCATATTGTTCCTACGCTGAGCTGCCCAAACCGAATGCAATACTCCAGCTGAGGTCTAACCTGTGTCCTACATATGGTCAGCATAACCTCCCTGCTCTTTTACACTGTGCATCTATTTAGGAAACCTGAAATACTGTTTGCTTTAATAATAGATCTCTTTACCTACCCTACAACCTTTAATGATCTAAGTGCACTAAATACCCAGGTCTCTCCACTCCCATACATCTTCAGAATGAAGTTACCCTTTATTTCATACTGTCTCTTCAAGATTTTTGTGCCAAAGTGCACCACCTCACACTTCTCTGCATTGAACTTTTCACCTGACGGCTAAACAGCCACCCCACCAACTTGTCAATGTCTTTTCAAAGTTCTCCACTGTTCTACTCACAGTTAACAATTCTCTCAAGTTTTGTGTTGTCCACAAAATTTGAAATTATCCCCTGCCCACCAAGATCTAGATAGTTTATATATTCATATCAGAAAAAACAAGCACCTCAATCGTGTTCCCCAGGGAACTCCACTACAAACCTTCCTGCTCTAAGAAAAACTCATCAACCAATACTCTCTGGTCTGACTTTTTCTAGAAATTGGCAAAGTGTTGTTTTTGTCCAGTTTCATGGAGGGGTTCTCTTCATGAGGCCAGCAAGTTTGCTTGCATGGTTATCTCAAACTCCTCTTCTCATTGATTAGGTGCCATGCCCTTGTCTGATGTTATCTTGATTCTCACACATGCTGTAGGTGGAAGTACCTCTCACTGCTGGGATATCCTGGGATCCAACACTATATTTGACACCAACCATGCACTCAGTCAAATGTTGGCAGACCAGAATTGCCCTTCATTATAAACATAGTGGGACAGCATCCACAAACCAACTTTTCTCAGAGTACATGGGTAGCATAGCTGACGCTTCCTTCCACGGACAACTGCACATTCCTACCACAATTGAGGTTTAAGTACCACGTCACACAGCTTACCTATCCCTAGTCACATCTCAACTTACAAACCGGTCTCAGACACTGCTACTCTTTCCCCATAGCTCACTGTAGCCCAGGCACGTTTCTATTGTTCAATGTGGGATCATCACATACAGGAAAGCCTCCAATCATTTCAAAACATTCAGTTTAGTTTGGGAAACTTGGTCGGCGAGGATAAGTTGGACCAAATGGTCTGTTAATTTTACATGATTGAAGATGTGTCATGATAATGACCAGAGGGTACAGATTTAAGGTAAGGGCTGGAGGTTTGGAGGAGATGTGAAGAAAATCTTTATCACCTAGAGGGCGGTGGGAATCTGGAACTGACTGCTTGTAAGGACAGTAGAGCCAGAAACACTCATAACATTGAAGAAGTATTTAAATGTGCATTTGTGATGCCAAGGCATACAAGGCTACGCACCAAGTGCTGGAAAATGGGATTAGAATGGTTCAGTGATTACATTTGACTGGTGTCGACATGATGGGCTGAAGGCCCTTTTCTTTGCTGTACTCTATATGACATAGAGAGCCTAGTACAAGTCAGACGCCACTGTTCATGGATGTGAAGTGTGTTCACTAATTGCCATGGAATCTGCTCTGAGATGTCGATGCCAGGTGTACAAGTTGGAGATCCAGAGGAGCTGCAGTTGCCAGGTACCCACTCGGACTTACATGTCAGGAATTCTCAGGTTCTAGTTTCTACCTGGCAGCAGGGGGGAAGAATAGGAGACTACATAACAATGAGGTGAGGTTAATGAGGGAAGTAACGGGTGACAATCCGTGCTAACAGGCCTCTCATTGCTCACCAGCAACAATTGCATCTCAACATCCAACTCTTGGTTGGAAACTTTTTAATTCACTGGTAGGATGTAGGCATTGCTGGCTGGATCAGTATTTATTGCCCTTTGCCCCAGGTTCCCTTTGAGAAGGCAGTAGAGAGATGTTTTCTTGACCCACTGCAGTTCATGCACTATAGGTAAACTGACAATGCTCTAAGGGAGGGAATCACAGGTTTTGACCCAGCGACAGTGAAGGAAAGGCGATATATTTCCAAGTCAGGATGGTGAGTGGCTTGGTGGGAACTTGAGGGGGTGATATTCCCATGTATTTGCTGCCTCGACCTTCTGGGTGGTGGTGGTCATGGGTTTCGAAGGTGCTGTCTAAGGATCTTTAGTGAACTTCTGCAGAGCATCTTGTCAATAGTACACACTGCTGCTATTGAGCATCAGTGGCGAAGGAAGTGGACGTTTGTGGATGTGGTGCCAATCAAGCAGCTGCTTTGTCTTGGATGGTGTCAAGGTTCTTGAATATTATTGGAGCTGTGCTCATCCAGGCAAGTGGGGAGTATTCCATCACACTCTTGACTTGTGCCATTTAAATGATGGACAGGCTTTAGGAAATGAGGAGTTAAATTATTTGCTGCAGTATTACTGTTAGTGGTAACACCATTGAATGCCAAGAAACAGTGATTAGATTGAGTTTTACTGGAGATGGTCATTGCCTGGCATTTGTGTGGCGTGCATGTTACTTACCACTGTCAGCCTGGATATTGTCTAGGTCTTGTTACATTTGAATATGGACTGCTTCAGTGTCTGAGGAGTGGCAAAATGGTGCTGAACATTGTGCAGACATCAACGAACATCCCCATTTCTGACCTTATGATGGCGGGAAAGTCATTGGTGAAGCAGCTGAAGATGCTTAGGCCTGCAACACCACCCTGAGGAACTCTTGCAGAGATGTCCTGGAGCTGAGATGACTGACCTCCCACAACCAAGACCATCTTCCTATGTGTCATGTATGACTCCAACCAGTGAAGAGATTGCCCGTGATTCTCTTTGATTCCAAATCCGGTTCTTCTTATCAATTTTAAACTCTTCTGATGACTGTGTTTCCTCTTCTGTCACCATGGCCTGGGCAGCATCTGCTTTGTAGGTAAAAGCAGGTGCAGAGTATATATTTAAAACTCAGTCATACTCTTGCCTCAAAGTGTAAATCCTCTATTTGGTCTTTAATTGGCCCTTTTACCACCTTTTTATTATTGAAGTGCTGATACAGGACTTTGAGATTTTCTTTTATGCTGGTTGCCAGTCTTTTCTCATAATCCCTCTTTGCTTCTTTCATTTCCTCTTTCACCTCCCTTCTGAACTTTCTGTATTCCGTTTCCCAAGTATATTTTCTGCCTGAAATCTGTCATAGGAACATATTTTTCTTCTTTAACTTAATTTCCATCTCTTCTGTAATCAAGTGAAATCTGGATTTGTTTTCCTACCTTACTCTTTTGAGGGAATATACCTTCACTGTACCTAAACTATCTCCTCTTTGAAGGTAGCCAATTGTTCAGTTACTGTTTTCCTTACCAATCTGTGGTTTCAATCTATCCAACTCAGCTCTGTTCTTCCCCATTGGTGTCCACTCTCTGCCTATTGATTATTCTCACTCTGAATTGACCATTTTCTACCATCGTCCTAAACCTTATGATGCAATGATCATACTCCCCTAAATGTTCCCCATGGACACTTGATCTATTTGGCCTATCTCATTCCCAAGCACCAGATCGAGCAATACATCCTTCCTTGTTGAACTGGGTACATGCTGCTCTGGAATTTCTCCTGAGCACAATCTAGGAATGCATGTAGAAGGCCTTGTTGCACGATAATAAGGCCCATATCTCTGGGCACGAGGGACTCAGGTTCAAATCCTACTTGAACCAGAAGTATGTACTGACACCCTTAAATGGGTTGGTTACAAATTATCTGGAGAGCTGGTCCCTCACTGCCCCTTACATTATGACTATCCCAGTCAATATGTGGTTGATTAAAGTTGCCCATTCTAACTACCTATGATTATACACGTCTTTGTAATTTCCTTGCAAACTTATTCTTCTTTATCCTTTCCATTAGTTTATCATCTGTATAGTATACCAAGCGATGTAATTGCACCCTTTTTATTCCTTAGTTCCTGCAAAATCATTTCTGTTCTTGAACCTTCTGAAACATCCTCTTTCTTCAGTACTGCATCGCTTTCCTTAACCAAAATCCCACACTTCTTTTTTTCCCTTTCCCATCTTTTCTGAACACCTTGTAACCGGAAATATTTAATGCAGCTTTAATCAAGGTTTTGATCATCTGATCTAATACCTCCTTAATACCTAATCAACTTAGGATAGTTTATTACGTTAAAAGACATTACATAAATATAAACTGTTGTTATGTCATCCTTCCTTTATTCCCTTTCATGTTTAATGAATTCATTCCATATTCTAAACTTACATAAGATCATACAGAAATACAGAAGTAGGCCATTTGGCCCATCAAGTCTGCTCCACTATTCAATGAGATCATGGCTAATCTGATAATCCTCACCTCTACTGCCCTGCCTTATCCCCATAATTCTTGATTCTCTTACTAATTAAAACCCTTTCCATCTAAACCTTGAACATACTTAACAATTCAGTAAAAACAGCCCTGTGTGGTGCAGAATTCCACTGACTGAGAGAAAAAATTCCTCCCATCATCTCTGTGTTAAATGAGCAACCCCTTATACTGAGATTGTGTCCTCTGGTGCTGGACTGTCTCACAAGGGGAGACAAATTTTCCGGAGCTACCCTGTCAAGTCCCCTATGAATCTTTTATGTTTCAAAAGATCTCCTTCCGTTCTTCTAAACTCCAATGAGTACAAGCCCAACCCACACAAACTCTCCTCAAATGAAAATTCCTCCATATCTGCAATCAATCCAGTGAACTATCCATTCAGACATATATCATAGTCTCCCAGTTTTAAAGGCTGGAGCCTCTATGGAGGCATAAGATAGTTCACTGCCCAAAAGTAATTAGCAAACTCAGTTCATTTACCCAAGGTCATTCCCAATATCACAAGAACAGACAATGGCAGAGACAGACATTACTAAAACATTAAGGAACTGAGATTCACCCAGTAATTTAAAATATAAGTATCAGAGTAATAATTTTTTTTAAAAAATCCAGAACTTAAATAATCTTGTACAAGGAACTGTAGCCCTGACCAAGATTCCTCTCCCTCAGCCAAAATCTCTGGAAATGGATTATTGTACAATATGCTTATTTACTGCATATGGTGACATTGGCTGCCTTGTTTTTTTGTACATATTAACAATTACAGTACTTCAGAAATTTAATTTTTAATCTATGAAACATCTTATAAGGTGCTGAATAATTGTAACACTTTCATATCTTGAACGTGATGCCCAGTTCCTCTTGCCACATGCAGCACGATTCAATCCTATTTCTTAGCTCCTTCCACAATTTACATATTCCCTCTGCAAGCACTTAGATAATTTCTTCTTCACTATTATCATTTCTTTCACTTTAGCAATCGTTTGTGGTCAGGCATCGTGAACTGAATAAACCTTCAAATGAAAAATCCCTTTTTATTCACAACAACAACATTCAGATACTCAAACTTCAGTGAAGAGTCACCCTGCTTCAACTTTAAAGTTCATTGTTCAGTTGGCACAATTATACTTTGTTTCTGACAAATTTCTGTATTGATTCTATGCTATCTTATTAATATGGTTAAAATGGTTAATGTCTATTCATGAGTCCCTTAAACAAACTGGTAACACAGCTCACTTCCTCCTTAACATATGTTCGTCAAACTTGTGCATTTAACAGCCTTGTAAATTTCTTCTTCTCTGACACCTTAAATCTATCTGCCTCTCTTGTTAACTTCTAGGCGAATCTGGGTTTCTTTTCTTCTGTCCTGACTGTTTTGTAACTGCTAAACTGCACTGATGTTACAGCCCTTTTCTTTCTGAGTGACCTGCTTCTCTCTTTGAAAAAAACCTGCATCCTGACAGAACTTCTGGATACTTTGTCTCCCCTTCTAAAAGGAGAATTATTTCTGTCTCTGCTTCCCAGTGTCATAGGACATCTTGTTGCTAAGCAAAACTCTTTGTTTTCTAAAGCACTGAACCATTCACCTCAAGGATATTTTTTAAAAAGCCTCATTTAAACTTATGTTAACAACTTTCCAGACAACCCAGTATTTCTTACAGAAGTGAAGAATCACAAATGAAATTGAAGAATGGACTGACTCTACTAGAAATTAGTTAAGTATCAATTTTCCTCCAGTTTCAAGGATGGTTTCTCTCCACAAAGCCTAGCAGGTTTTCTTAAGTGATCATCCCAATCTCACCCTATTAATTATGTACCATGCTCGTGTTCTGCCTCTCAGGACTGATGCTAGCCCAATTCTCGTAAGTGCTGTAACTGGAAGTATCCACCACTGTCAGGGCTGGTCAGGGTTCATGGTGCCAGCACCATCTATAAAAGCTATTGAGTACTTGGTCAAGCATTGGTAGTCTGCAGAAATTGGTGATACGCTTTGCTGACAGGACCTTGGAGGTCCTGGTGAATCAGTAATGCAGAGAAGGGATGTCCATGTACCCCAGTACTGTAGATGAGACCACAACCCCAAAGGAGACCTTACCAGCCTAGTGTGAGGTTGCCACCTTGGTCAGTGCAGTCTCATAGTCCAGCGAATGTTGAAAGATGATGACTGACCTTTTCTGCTCTGCCAGGGTTGCTGCCACCATCTTCCCATTCTACCACACATTCATTTTTCCTTCACTAATGCTCATGTTTTATCATTCTCACTAAACACACACACAAACATATGCGCACTCAAAGATAGCCACACGTACATACAAACACACAACCACTAACACCATTATCTGCACTACCAACTTTCACCTCTCTCAATCCTTCAATTTCTCTCATTTTAGGAGAATATGTTCCCTACTAGAGCTGAAAGAGCCAGGATGGATGGGGGGTGCAGGTGCCAGATATTTCTCTCACAGTCCCTACAAGGAGAAGATCTTGGCCTTGGCAATTGAAGACTGGGACTGGTCTGGTGAATTTGTGGAAATGTCTGAGTCCTGCCATCCAAGTAAGAAACATTGTTCATTATCGTGCTAATCTTCCATTACCCAGTCCCTGTGAGGGTAGTACAGTATTATCACACCACAATTTGTACCCCTTGGATATAAAGTGTTTTTCTCGTTTGTCTCTGACTATGTCTATGGACTCTGCATTCAAGAGGGTGGCTCTGGAAAGACATTCCCCTCCTCCACCTCTGAGGAAGAGGCCACACATGCCTCAGATGATGCCCAGCCTCCTGCCCCATCCACTAGCCCAGACACTGACACCTTGATGGATACTTCAACCAGATTAAAATTGGCAGAACCTGCTGGTGAACACCTCACTGCAACAGCTCCGCAGCTGACCAAAGAAGAAATGACTCGGATCATTGGCACTTGAAGGACTGCTGAAGACCAGGCATCTACTCATGACCAGGCAGGAGAGGACCCCAAGGTGTGGCAATTTGGGACTTGGTACAAATGCACAAGCAGATACGAGTGGAGCAGGCTGGCTTGTTGGGGGGTGGGGGGTGGGTGCTGGTGGTGGGTACTAGGTAACCAAACACAAAAGGTTGTACGACTGCAGCAACTCAGCTGGGAACCTGCTACCTCAGGCACGCAAGCATCTAGCTGCCTCCATGAACAATTTGGGAAGTGTCAAGGAGAGTTAGGTCCAGCAGATTCAGACCGTGAGGATACGTGTACAGACCTGCACTCCATCACTCTTACAGTCAAGGATAACCCCTCCTGCATTATCTCTTTCCCATCAATGCTTTCCCTCCTTATATGTTAAGTTGCAGCCCCCCCCCATTATTGTAATCCCTCTGCAGCTCAGCAATCTGATTCCAATCCCACAATTAAGCTCCCCATCCTCCATCCATGCAGCACTAGCCCCTGATAAGACCCCCTTCATGTTTAGCGGATCGACCCAAGGTTGACGAAGGCCCACCCTCTCAGTGACTTAGCTGATAGCCCTGAACAACGAGGGACCAATCCCTGACTGATATCTGTACAAACCCCCAGCCGTGTTGCCTCAAATCCCTGGACTGGTTGTACTGGGCCCATAGAGTTAACCATGATGAACCCAATGGGCTGAAGAGGTGGCACAATCACCTCAAGCAGCCATCTGATCATGCCCAGGCTCCTGGACTGATATTCATGCTGTCTTTGACTTACTGTGCTGGGCTCCACTGATTAAAGGGTGTCTCCCCTGACTTGATTGAGGACCACTCCCCTTAAGCTTTGAGATATAGCTTTTGTTTGAAGTAGATGCAGTGTGTTTGCCACTTACAGTGTTAGTACATGGTGCAGGCGTGAGGACTAACAGGGGTGAGCACTCTGCCACATATCAACATTGATACATCCCATCCCTTAAATGATCACTGCTGACAACCATGACAAGCTGCCTGGCTTTGTGTCTGTCTGAGAGGGAATATCCCTGTTTGGCTATTGTTTCATGGTGTCCATTCATTCATTGTCATGTCGTCTGCATGGTTTCGCCAATATACCATTCACCAGTATATCATTGAAGATGGGGATATTTGTGGAGCCTCCTCCTCCAATGAGTTGTTTAATTATCCATCACAATTCACAACTGAATTTGAAACCCATAAGATCTTGTTTTGAACATATTGACTTGAGTCAAGCTCATACATTCCTGAACAATCATGAAAGTTTCAATATGTAGAGGATATTTCCTCTAATGGAAGGATCTAGAACTGGGAGTCACTGTTTAAAAGTCAAGGGTCACTTATTTAAAACAGAGATGGGGCAAATTTCTTTCTCTTGGAGGACTGAGTCTTTGGAACTCTCTTCCTGAAAAGATGGTATAAGCAGAGTTTTGAATCTTTTTAAGGCAAGAATGGATAGATTCTTGGTAAGCAGAAGTATTAAAGGTTACGGTGGGGCGTGGGGGGGGGGGAGCGTGGGGTGGTACGTGTGAATTATAGTTTAGAGGTTAGAATCAGATTGGCCTTGATCTTACTAGATAGTGTAGTAGGCCTGATGCACTGAATAGCCTACTGCTGTTCCTAGAGCTACATTTACATATCCCTCCTCATCTTTCTCAACTTTTCCGCAGCTTTTAGCTGGTTGGTCAAACCATCCTCCTCCAATGTCTCTTCATGATCACTCAGCTGGATGAGACTGCTCTCACCTCATTCTGTTTCTATTCGTCCTGTTGTTGATAGACAATCATTTGTAATGGCTTCTCTTCCTTCTCCAGTACTTTGACTAGAGATGTATTCCATGGATATCTCCTTAATCCCTTGTTTTTGGTCAGCAAGGTCTTCCTTGGTGACTTCTGTAAAAACAAATCAAGCTTCTCATGCATATAGACGCCACCCAGCTCTACCTCATCAAAAACTTTCTCTACTTCTTACTGTCCTTGATCTATCACACTGCTTGTTCAACATCCTGTATTGCATCAGGAGAAATCTCCTCTAATTATAAATGAACAAAACTGGAGATAGAACATAGAACAGTACAGCACAGTACAGGCCCTTCGGAACACAATGTTGTGCCAACCTTTTATCCTACTAAGATCAATCTACCCTGCATACCCTACATGTGCCTATCGTCGCTTAAAAGTCTCTAAAGTATCTTCATTTTCCTTTATTCGTTCACGGAATGAGGGCATCGCTGGCTAGGCAGCATTTATTGCCCATCCGTAATTGCCCAGAGGGCAGTTAAGAGTCAACCACATTGCTGTGGGTCTGGAGTCACATGTAGGCCAGACCAGGTAAGGATGGCAGTTTCCTTCCCTAAAGGACATCAGTGAACCGGACGGGTTTTTCTGACAATTGACAATGGAATCACAGTCACCATTACACTGTTGATTCCAGGTATTTATTGAATTCAAATTCCACCATCTGCCATGGCGGGATTCAAACCCAGGTCCCCAGAACTATATCTGGGTTTCTGGATTAACAGTCCAGCAATAATACCACTAGGCCATTGCCCCCTACCCTCTGATTATCTACTCTATCTATGCCTCTCATCATCTTGTAAACCTCTATCAAGTCACCTCTCATCCTTTTTTGCTCCATTGAAAAAGCCATAGCTCCCTCAACCTTTCCTCATAAGACCTGCCCTCCAGTCCAGGCAGCATCCTGGTAAATCTCCTCTGCGCCCTCTCTAAAGCTTCCACATCCTTCCTGTAATGAGGTGACCAAAACTGAACACAATATTCCAAGATGTTGCCACAAACTCCATTTCCTATCCAGCAACTCCTTCCACCTGCCTGTTTGAACAATGGTGTTCTATTTAACTTTGAACTGATCTCCCGACTGCACATCCTCCCCATCTTTGACCATCTATTTCCACATCCTACCACCACAGCCTCTTAGTTCAACAGGTGCTGAAACCCTACGGTTTCAACTATTCCTACTCTCTGCCCTAGAATCCTCTGTAAATTTCCGTTCATTCAAAATTCTGCTGTCCATATCTTAATACGAAGCAAATCCTCTTCACCAGTCACCCCTCTGCTTGCTGACCTATACAGACTCCTGATCCAGCAATGATTTAATATTAAAATTACACTTGTTTTCAAATCTTTCCATGGCCTTGCCTTTGAGTATCTCTGTTACATGCCCTTTTGGATCATAACGTTGTGACATCTCAGTCTCTTATATTTCCATGTCTTGCACATGCTCAATTTTAAAGACTCCATTATAGGCCACTATATCTTTACCTGCCTCTGCCCTTAGCTCTTCCTCCCTTTCCTCATTTCTGCCTTTCTACCTCCTTTATTGCTTTTTTTGAAGTCCACTTCTTTTACCTTTTTTGGTCAAGTGTAGTAGTATCTCCATTGGTCTCAAATTTTGTTTGATAAACTCCTGATGAGGTATTTTCCTCTGTAAATGATGGTGAAAAATTGCAGCCTGTTGGCAGTTGTTATTGTGAAAGCTCAGTCACAGCACCTGCTGTTTCCAGTACCCAAGAGTGAAAGGTGAACTTTGTTTACGTTGCTGGTGGGTGCACCACAGGCTTCAGCAGTTCCCATCAGATTCAGTTCCTTTGACGTCCAGGTCCCTGGAGCCTGTTTGCTTCGCCTTGCTCCCATGATGTAAACAGGCTATGGAATTCCACATTTGAGAAAGTTAGAATTCACTTAAATGTACTCAATAGAGATTGATTCCACATCTGCACCACTGATGTGAAAAAGACTGGCATTAATAGAACAACTCTCATGTTCTCAGGATGCCCCAAAGTACTTTTAAGTGAGTGACATATTTGTTAAAGTGCATTTTTAAAGCCACAATGAAGGGAATACTGCAGCCAATTTATATAGCTAGCAAGAGGCCATGGCCAGTTCATTTATTTTTAGTGTTGTTCATTGAGGGATAGATATTGGCTGGGACACCAGAGACAACTTGGTGCACTTCCTGACAATAACAACATGTGGTCTTTTATATAATACCTGAGAGAGCAAATGGGGCAACAAGGTGTAGAGCTGGATGAACACAGCAGGCCAAGCAGCATCAGAGGAGCAGGAAAGCTGACGTTTCGGGCCTAAACCCTTCTTCAGAAATCAGGCCCAAAATGTCAGCTTTCCTGCTCCTTTGATGCTGCTTGGCGTGCTGTGTTCATCCAGCTCTACACTTTGTTATCTCAGATTCTCCAGCATCTGCAGTTCCTACTACCTCTAGAGCATATGGGGCCTTGGTTTAATGTCCCCTCCAAAAGATGCCATCTTTGACAGTGCAACATTGCTTAATACTGCAGTGAACTATATTATGTCCTCAAGTGGGGTTTAAACTCACAAGCTCTTTAATTAGAGGAGGCTGTTCTAACACCAACCCTCAGCTGGTATTGTAATGGAACTGACAGAGTGATTATTCATAACACTAAAATAGCCCCCACGCATAATATGAAGGCTGTATGTAATTTTATTTGAAATATAAACCAGGAAGAACGGAAGTTTGGACTCTGTTGCATTGTAGGGAATGTATGAGTGTATTAGATGCAGTACAGCAGCTGAGGCTCAGAGAAACATGACATGACTTGTTGGGGCCAAGGGTAGGGATTTGTAGTGTTAGGAATCTCCACAATCTGTCCTTTCCTTTGATCCAGTCCTGGATGTTGTGGTAACTTGGGTGTAAACGTGGGGCTAATCAATGTCTTGATGGTTTGGAAGACTCAATGCTACATCTAAATGCAGAGCACCCTCTGGGCTTTCAGCAGTGAGTTTGCTCTTAAGTGACCTTCTAGCC
This sequence comes from Ginglymostoma cirratum, assembly GCA_024137785.1. Classification (NCBI taxonomy): domain Eukaryota; kingdom Metazoa; phylum Chordata; class Chondrichthyes; order Orectolobiformes; family Ginglymostomatidae; genus Ginglymostoma; species Ginglymostoma cirratum. The sequence goes on along the minus strand of JAHRHZ010000048.1, from coordinate 3,993,916 downwards.
TTGCATTAGAAAGTGTCCATGATGTGCAATGATTGGCAACAGGTAAGTAACTTGCTTAGTAACCTCATGTACAATGCTCCCAGGCAAAGTCAGATTCTCACTTTGCCATACTTACTGGAATAACCATTACTCTAAGCTGATACTCTTAAGATTTACCAGGTCTGCACTGTAACATAACAACCATCTAGAAACCAAACCTTTTGCAAATATTCAGTTCAGTTTATTATTTGTAATAAACTGGCCTCCAAAATCAAAGCTTGGCACTTGGACTAACTTATTACCTCCAAGTGCTTAATGGAAATGAAACTCTCAAGTATGACACTTCTGGGCAAATTTCTTCAGAATTGACCTAATGTGATATGCATGCACCACACTACAATTTGTCATAACCAAACATGTGCATTGTGACCTCTACACACTGTAATGCTATCATCTCACATTGTTAACTCAATCAAAAGAACCTCTATTCTTTCACAAGTTGAACTCTCTCCTCTATTGGTGTCCTGTGGGAATCATTGATGGGTAGTTATTCTCAAGTTTATAAGTAGAATGTTTTCTCATCCTGCCTCAGTTGTTCCCCTCTGTCCTGTCCCTTGTGATTATTACCCCACCCTATTTTCAATTGTGTTTTGATCCAGTAATATTGGTTTATTTTTTATATTTTCCACCAGCCATTTGACATTGCTATGGAAATTTCAAATGATGATGCTTTGTGCATATGTCATTTCCGCACATTTCGAGGAGCTTGTTTAATTCTTGGAGTAATTAAAGAATTTTATTGGACCAAGTTGAAAAAATCATTCTTGAAACCTAGTTTTTTGGCATGGTCTTGTGTATAAGCTGTGTGACCTCTTCAAGGGACACTCTAATGAATATTTATGAGGCTTATATTCCAGTTTGCAAACATTGAAGACTTAGGTGTTGCTTTCAGGGCAAGTGGGACATGGAGAGAAAACAGCCCTTGGAGGGTAATGAAAGTTTTAATTGTAACATCTTTTATGTTACTGCGTGGGTTGACTGCAGTGATCAAAGATACCTACTTTCCATATTTCTGTTCTTTCAGTGAAGTTTGACTTAGAATAGAATCCTTCTTTCTTACATTTAAATCTCCAATTCACTTTGCTCTAATTTTAGGCAGATTTTCTCCACAGTAGGAATGAAACATTCATGATCTCTTCATGAAACTGACTTTGCTAAATTTCATTTCCATTCGCCTTTTTAATGTTTATTTCTTTGGCTTAGAAATTTTCCCTCCCTCCTCTCCTGAATGCATTGACTGTTAAACAGAGACTGATAGCCTTCTCACAAATTGTACAATTTAGTGAAATTTCTGTCTTGACAGTTGTGTTATGTTTTACGGTCAGTATGTCAATATGTTTTTAACAAGACATGCTCATAATATCATCATTTATAATGGCATGTGACAGCATATAGAGGTCTTAAACTTAATTCTACTTGGGATCCCTTGTGCACGACCTGCTACTTGAAGCATTCTCTTCTGCTGGAACTGAATAACCTATTCCTAGCCCAGACACTTATGTGTCTGTGTTTCAGACTGCACATTCCAGATCATCACATCTCACTACATATTTCTTTTTTTTCCATGACACCTCTGGATCTAATGTTAATCATGTTAAACCTGTACCTGTTAGTGACTGAGTCTTCACTGGAACCAGTTTCTCCTTATTCACTCCATCAACATCCTTAATGATCTTGAACCCTTCTATCAAATCTCCCATTAAGCCTTTCTGCTTTAAGAAGAACAATGCTGGCTTCTCCAGTCTCTCAAAGTAACTGAAGTCCTTTATGTCGGCTTTCATTCTGGTGCCTCTCTGCTACATTGTCTCCAAGGTTTCAATATACCTCCTGAAATGCAAATGTAACCAGAAATCCTTGCTGCATAGGGTCACACAAAGTTCTGTCTCTCCAGCATCACAGTGCAGGAGGATTTTTTCATTGATATCATTGTATTTCAGCACATGCTTTGCTGTCACTAGTTGCTTGAATTTGGTAAATGCTGGTTTATGTTCCATGTCACAATACAACTGCACTTCTTTGGCTGTGAGATGGCATAATGGCTATGACAACAAACTAAGCAAGAACTTTGCTCAACAGTTGATGAATTCAATACATAGTTTCACCACCTTTACATCTGTTGTTTGCTGCTTCAGTGTGACACCTCTCACCTTTTCAGGATCCAGGCAAAGACCATTTGCTATCAGTACATGCCATATGTACTTGACAGCAGACATCGTTATTTGCAATTCTTTCTTGTTTAGCTTTAGCGTTATCTGGTGAGCTCTGCCTAGCAGTTACTGTAGAATCTGATTGCTGTAAGCAATAGCTTTTTCTATTGGATCTCTAAAAAATCCAGCAGATAAACTAGCAGACCATCCATTATAGCATCCACGCCAGGAAGATTACTAAATATCTTATGTTGTTTGCATCAATACTTCTCTGGAACTGTGGAAATGCCAAATGGTACATGCAGCCATTTGTATCATCTGAACAGCATCCAGAATGTAGTTAGAAAGCGACTGCTGTCATATAGTTTCATTTGACAGTAAGCACCTTTCACATCTAGTACATGGAAGATTTTTGTCCTTGCAGGTTGCAGCAACATCTTTTTGATGGTTGGTGTGTGGTATTGAGATCTTTTCAGAGCTTTATGTAGTTCCTTTGGGTTGATGCAAACTCTCAGCTTCCCAGGGTTTTGCAGCCACTATTCTGCTAATCCATTCTGTAGGTTCATCACTTTCTTGATAACTCCCTGTTTTTCCAGCTTGTCTGTCTAGACTTTCAGGCTGGCCTTGAGGGAAGATGGATTTTCCTAGGCAGATGCTAAAATGATGTTACTCTCAACTACTTAGAGACGATCTTCTTCAGGAAGATGTCCTAACCCTGTACACATTATTGTGCTCCTCTAGCGTTAATGATTAAACGTGTTAAAACAGAATGAAAATTGTTTTTACCACATTAAGGGAGACGAGTCCAAGTTTCAATTTGCTCCTGTTGGGATGGTGCTTCTGTCTATAATGTGGAACTCCAGAGCTTCGTTCTTGTCATTAAATTGGGCTCTCAGAGTCATCTGCATTCCCAGAAAAAGTATGGTGCCATTATATAGTCTCAATGTCACTCTGAGGTATCATTTTTGGATTGTCATGTTGAGCCACTTCACAGAGATCTGTGAACGTCATGATGTTGCATGGTGCACTAGTGTCCACCTGACAGTATGTATTGACATGCTGTTCTCTTTATGCAGTCTTCATTTCAATAGTCACAAATATTGGAAATGTCCTATTTCATAAGTTACGTTTACTTGGGGTCAAAGTGTTGCCATCAGGCTTCCAAAATTTCTGAAGTCCGTTTCCTCTCTTCTTTGGAGAGATTTAGGGTGGAATACACTTCAAAATAGTCTCCTCGCAACAGTGAGAAAAGTGCAGTTCCTTGTAAGTGCCCTGGCTTGTTAATTAAATTTGTTTCAATTCATTGTTTCATCATTGTGCGGAGAACTGCCAGTTATGGTTCATACCACCTTTCATTTTGTTTACCACTGGAAGAGGAGATGTTACAGCCGTTGTCTTTTACCCTGGTGTTTGAGCTGTGGCATTCTTCTTTGTTCCTTTTCAGTGGATAGCCCTTTAGGAAATTTCAGCAGCTCTGAACATTCCCATGTCTGTCTTTTTGTAGCTTTGCTTCTATATGGTTCCTCAACACTCAATCTCAGTTCCCAATGGACGCCATGTTACGAACTCATAGTCATGTTTGTCTTTATTGAACTAGCTGTAAGATGGATGCTTCCAGCCCATGCCACATGATAGATGTCACATGACTATGGCAAGGCATGAGATGCATAGTATAGTATTGCAGGTCAATCCCAAGCAAAGGCTCAGCCAATGTTTTATGATTTTGTGATTTAAGCCTCTATTTTATTTATATATATACATATACATATCCCTGTAGCATAAGGTAGCAGCTTTCAACAGCATAGTTGATGACATCACAGGAAGTGCTTAGTTTTTATTCTGTCATGGGAAGTGGGCATCACTGGCAGGGCCAGCATTCATTGTCAATCCCTAGTTGCCCTTCAGAGTTAATGGTGAGCTGCCTTCTTGAACCGCTGCATTCCACGTACTGTAAGTAGACCCATTTTGCTGTTAGGGAGGGAATTCCAAGATTTTGACCCATCAACACTAAGATTTCCATGTCTGTGGCACCAATCAAGTGGGCTGTTTTGGCTTGGATCGTGTTAAGCTTCTTGAGTGTTATTGGAGTTGCATCTATCCAGGCAAGTAGGGAGTATCCCGTCACATTCCTGATTTAGCCTTGTAGATGGTAACAGGCTTTGGGGAGCCTGGAGGTGAGTTACTTACTGTAGGATTCCTAACCTCTGACTTGCTCTTGAAGCCACTGTATTTATATGGCTAGTCCAGTTCAGTTACTGCATTAAGGAAGCCATTCAGCCTATCCTGTGCTGAATTCAGTCCAAATTTCCTGCTTTATCCCCAGTTTTTGATAACCATTAAAGTTAGAACTGTGAAATAACAGAAAGGTTGTAAACATCTAGCCTCTGTTAATATGTTTTTTCTGTATGGTCTTTGTTTATATCCAAGTACCATCAAATGGAGAACAGGCTTGATGGGAGGGCTGTGAGATAAATGAGTTCCACTATTGTTAGAGACAGCAACACCCAGCATTGGGGATCAATAGCTCAGGAAATATTCCAGCTAGACACAGTGATGCTTTCCCAGCCTCTCCCTATTATCTTCAATGAGTTTGTATCCTGTCTCTTAGCCACACCAGCCATAACTTCAACATCTGGCCTGTGATTGGCCTCAGCAGGGATACAACAAATGTAAACAGGAGCTACCAGTGTTACGTGAGACCCTGGTGTTTAATGGAATTGAGGAGAGAGTGGGAGGCTGCATTTCACAGATATTGTGAATTATTCCTCTCTCCTGGCAGCCAGCCAGACTGAGAGGCTGATTGGCTGTTGAACAGAAAGATCCGTTGTGTTTTCCTTAGGAAAAACAAGGGATTATGAACTATCATTGGATTAGAGGGGGAATTGGATCCCAGGGACTGGTGGATCGTGACTGTTAAGTGCAAGGTTGGTAGGCTGTTGGGAGAGGCACTCCTCCTCATGACCCATATGCAGTGCTGAAAAGTCACTTCCCTTTTTTATTTGTTATAGGGATTTTGGTTTTGCTGGCTAGACCAGCATTTATTGTGCTTTCCAAATTGCCCTGGAGAAGGTGGTGGAGAAGCACCTTCTTGAACATTACCTGCTGAATCCGACTGCTCCCATGTCCCTTGAGCTTTCAGGTTTCCTGAGGTGTGGGAAGCCCAGCTCACAGCTGTTAAATTCACACAGTCACTAAAATGTAAGTGACAACTCCCCAGTTACATAAAATAGTTACAAACTCCCTCTCAAGAAGGGCTTACTTGATCCCTTTTGTTAAATCTGCCTGGTCCCAATTGAATGTAGGTGTGTTAGGATGGATTGGGGTCATGTTTCTCCATTTTTAAGGATTTAACCACTCCTCCGCTCCCAAGGCATCAATGGTGATGAGATCAGCCAGGAAGACCTCATAGAATATGAGTTCTCAAATTAGGGCTGTTAACCTGGTCTATTCAGGGAGCCCTGTCTGACAGACATAAACAGGAATGTCAGCAAGCCATTGTTGTTGCTGTCGGTATGTGGACTTGAGACAACAAAAGGTGCCTTCAAGGCCTGATGTGAGTAAGAAAACTCGTAGGCCAATATCTGGGAGAGTGCACACTCTGGAAATTCTACTTTCATCTGGGTTGGAACAATTAAATTGTTTAGGGACATCCAAATCAGAACTAATTAAAATTAACGTTTGGTTAAAAAAAACAGGAATGTCAAAGCCCGAAGCGTCAAGTTTTCCTGCTCCTATGATGCTGCTTGACCTGCTGTGTTCATCCAGCCCCATGCTTGTTATGTCAAAGGTTCTAGTCACTCAGACAGCTGGCTCTAAGGAAGCTGGTCTAGTGTCAAGTACTATGCATATGTAAATGAAAGGTGACTTGATGACAGGATACCAACCTCTGTGGAGTTATTTTACCCCCCTCTTCCTGAGGGGGTTAACATTTTTCCAAAGCGTCTTCTGAATAGACACAGGCGATTTGGCACAAATGCTCCAAGCTATTGTTTATGCTGCATACCAGCCTCTTCCCATTTCCCTCCATCTCTCCCATCAGAATACCCTTCTATTCCTTTCACTCCCATGCAGTTATCTGGCTTTTCCTTAAATGCATCTATTGCTGCGCACTTCAGTGAGTTCCACATTCTCTCCATGAACTGGTTAAGAACATTTCTTCTGAATGCTTTTGGATTTATTAGTGACTATCTTATATTCACAATCACTAGTTTTGGACTCTCTCACAGGTGAAAATATATTCTCCACTTCTCCCTGCTCAAATCTTCTCATCATTGTTTGCATTAACTTCATTCTGAGTTTTTTTAAAATTGCAAGTTTTGTGAATGTAGTTCGGATGCCCAAATTGAAATTGTTTATGTAAATAGCTGCAGTACCCAACCCTTGAATACCACTTCCCACCATTTCCCAGTCTGAGTAACTACCCTTCGTCCCTATTCTCTGTTTTCCTGCTTTGTAGCCAGTTTGCTATCATTCTGCTACTTGTCTCCTGACTCCACAGGCTGTGACCTCAGTGAGAGATGAATCAGCCAGGGTTCCTGCTGCCGATCGCTATCTGCTGAAAGTTCTCACGGTTTGAAGGAGAGAGAGAGAGCCAAGTTTCATTGCACTGCTCCAAAAGGTCACCCCAGCTGTCGGCAGTCATGTGAATGGGATGAATTATCACCTTCAGGAAAGAATGAAGCCAGGGAAAAGATTTCACCCTACCATTCAAACAACGTCTTGTGAATATTTAAATTATTTGCTATTAAGTGAATTGAACTTTGAGTTGTGGCATTTTCATGTATTTCTTTCTTCTTATTGTGACCAGACATCACAGACAAAAGCCCTGAAATGGCAGTGTTACAGAACTGATAGTGGTATTTCGATCAGTCAGTAAAAGCCATACCTAGTCTACCCTCTGCATGATGGTTCCAAAACAACCAAGCAGTTTGCTGCACTTAGTATTCATGGCCACTCTAGGCTAAGCCTCCCAGTGCAGTACAAGTGAACAATGCACTGTTAGGCTTATCACCTTTTAGATGAGATGTCAAACCAATATCCCACCTGCCCTTTCAGACTGGTGTGAAAGATCCCTGGAATTATTTGAAGAGGAAGAGGAACATTCTGGGCAATAGTTATCCCTCAGACATCCCTTAAAAATACATTAAAATAGTAAATGCTGGATACATTCAGCATGTCTGGCAACACCAATGGAGAAAGAAAGAATCAGCATTTCAAGTTGAGAACGGACATTCATCTGACCTGATGAAAAGTGAAACGTAGGTGGGTTTATGGTGAATGCCAGCACTAAATGTAGCACAGCACCCACATTTGCATAATTAGTTTAACTAGCAATTGATTTAGGGGAGGAAATGGCCTATTGGTATTACTGCTAAACAATTAACCCAGAAACTCAGCTAATATTCTGGGGACCTGGGTTCAAATCCTGCCATGGCAAATGATGGAATTTGAATTCAATAAAGACCCTGGAATTAAGGGTCTAATGATGACCATGGTTGATTGTCAGAAAGACCTATCTGGTTCATAAATGACTTTTAGAGAAGGAAATCTGCCACCCTTACCTGGTATGGACTACATGTGACTTCAGACCCACAGTAATGTGGTTGTCTCTTAACTGCCCTCTGGGCAACTAGGAATGGGGAATAAATGCTGGCCTAGCCAGAGACGCACACATCCCCTAAGTGAACTAAAGAAAAACTTTGCTGGTGGGGAAGCTTCTAGAAATAATTATTTGAGACAGGATGAATAGTTACATAGAAAAATATGGATTAGTTCAAAAGAGCCAGCAGGAATTTGTTAAGGGAAAGTCGTGTCTAACTAACTTGCTGCAGTTTTTTTGTAGAAGTACCAGAGAGGGTTGATGAGGGGAAGGTTGTTGGTGTGGTGTACATGGACTTCCAAAAGACATTTCATACAGCGCCACTCAACAGACTTGTGAGGACATTTATAGGTCATGGAATAAAAGGGATAATTGCAACATAGATATAAAATTGGCAGAGTAATTGACAGACAGTAATGGTTAATAGTTAATTTTTGGACCGGGGGAAGGTTTAAAGTGAAGCTGCCCAGGGATTGGTATTGGGACCTTTGCTTTTCCTGCATCTATAAGTAATCTACATCTTGGTGTTCAGGGGACAATTTCAAATTTTGTAGATGACATAAACTTGGGGAAACTGTACTCTGTGAGGAGGACTGTGTAGAATTTCAAAAGTGGAGTGGGTAATTTATGGCAGATGAATTTTGATGTGCAAAGTATGAAAATGACACATTGTAGTACAGAGAACATGGAGAAACAGTATAAAACAAAGGGTACTATTCCGAATGGTGCACAGGAGCAGAGACCTGGGTGCATTTGTGCATAAAACATTAAAGGTGGCAGGACAAGTGGACAGAGTTAATAGAGGTTGCAATATGCTAAGCTTCATTAATAGGGGCATAAAGTAAAAGCAAAAAGAGTATGTTGAATCTATGGGAGACAATGGTTAAACCTCAATCGGAGTATTGTGTCGAGTTCTGGGGGGCACACATTAGGAAGGATGTGAATACTTTGGAGTGTATGTAGAAGAGATTTACAGGAATGGTTGCAGAGATGAGAAACTTTGGCTATGACGAAAGATTGGAAAATTTGGGACTGTTTTCCTTGGAAAGGAGAAGGCTAAGAAATTTTCAAAATCATGAGATGTTGTGGCAGAGTAGATAGGGAGAAACTGTTCCTGCTAATGAGAGGATTGAGAACCAGATGGCACAGATTTAAAGTGGTTTGCAATGAAGTAAAAGATGAGAAAAGTCTTCTTCACACAACGAGTGGTTCAATTCTAGAAGGCACTGCCTGGAAGTGTGGTGGAGGTTCAATTGAGGCATTGAAAAGGATATCAAATGAATATTGAAATAGCAACAACTTGCAGGGTTACAGGGAAAAGGCAGGAGATTGTCACGAAGTCAAAATGTTCATAGAGCTGTTGCAGACACGATGGGCTGAGTGGTGTGACACTGTATATTATTTTAAAAGTTAGGGTGATTCAGGAAATTGCCTGAAAACCTTTTCATTGTTTCCATTGCAACTACCTAGCAACTTCCTACTGTTCACTTCACATCAGAATGGTGAATCTAAACTCCTCTGACTTCGGTTGCAGTTACAGTATTTAATCTGCATTCCTCTAGAAGCCAAAAATCTCACAACAATGCAAACTATGAAACAGATGTCATGATGTCTGCTTTCTATATTCACTGTTTTACCAGACCCTTATTATCAAACAAACATAAATAATAGGAACGGAAGTGGGCCATTCAGCCCCTCTAGCCTGTGCCATCATTCAATAAGATCATAGATAATCTGTTTATGTTCTGAATTCCACTTTCCCATCTAGTCTCAATAACCTTTGATTTGTTTGATTAATAAAAATCTATCAACCTCTGCCTGGAAAATATTTAATTCTCGTGTTCTGAGCCAGGAAGTTCCAAAGTCGCACAACATCTGAGAGAAAAAAAGTCTCTCTTCAGCTCTGTCCTAATAGGGGAATCCCCTAAACTTAAAACTAGTTCTGGAATCAGCCACAAGAGCAAACTTTCTTTCTATGTTCACCTTGAAATTAAACAGCAGAGGCACGTTATTCATCAACGCAAGATATAATAAACCTACAGAGAGCATGACGCCTCCACTTCTGTAGAAGAGTCTCTGAATTAGGTTCAGAAATTCTCCACAGTTGTAGTCTGTGAAGAAAGATTTGTTTAAAACAATCAGAGACTTTAAAACTCCAGGGTTCTACTTTGAAGAAACTGGGTGAGTTTCCACTATCAGCAAAATGCACAGCCCCATAAAAGATATGGTAATCTTAATCATGCAGATTGTGGAGCAGGGTGCTGACCTGCCTCACAGCTATCTCTGGGAAATATAATTCTAATCATCAATGTTAGGGAGTTTTCAACTTTGGCAGTTGTCGGTCAGGTTTCTCCAGCAAAGTCCTGCAATTTGGCTGGGCCTGGGTCTTGATGTATTGAAGAGCTACGTGTATTCACACACAATCTTCATGGATCCAGGTGCCTTCCTGTGAAGCCTCAGGTCTACAGCCTTCCTCCAGATGTCCCCAATCCCTTTTTGTAATTCTGATCTCCGCACCTCCCCGATCACATCTCTGATTCTCCTTCCCAAAAGCAACTAAACCTGCAAGACTTTAAGGACAACAGTTGCCAGGGACCAAGTTTATAATTTAAACAGAATTAACAATTTATTATTGATATTGTATCTTAAGTGGGGCAAAGCTAAACAATAATGTAATCTAATTAATGCTTATGTTTAAATGCAATCTTGTTTGATCATCTTTGGGGCAGCACAGTGGCTCACTGATTAGCACTTCAGCTTCATAGCTCCAGGGGCTTGGGTTTGATTCCACCCTTGTGTGACTGTGTGGAGTTTGCATGTTCTCCCCATGTCTGTGTGTGCTTCTTCTAGGTGCTCTGGTTTCCTTACTCAGTCCAAAGATGTACAGGTTAGGTGGATTGGCCATGATAAATTGCCCATAGAAGCTAGAGATGTGTAGGTTAGTTGAATCGGCCATGTGAAATGCAGAGGTATGGGATAAGGGGTGGGATGCTCTTTGGAGCGTTAGTGTGGACTTGATGGGCTGAATGGCCAGCTTCTGCACTGTAGGGATTCCATGATTCATAACCCTGACACACACAGCAAAGACAAACAAACACGGTTAAGGGACAAACCAATAAGAAAAATGAAGGAGTTGTAACTGGATGGTTTGGTAACTGTTTTGATGATGAGTGCCAAGTCTTTATGAAATTCCTTGAATGATGCACTGTATTCCAGGCACATGGGATTGTATCTTGCTTGAATTCCAAAGTCACCAGTCAATGAAAACAGCTTCTGGGAGGCTCCAAGCAATATTTTATTATAATTTGGGATTCTTTTCTTAGAACATTTAATAAGTCTTTAATTGAATATAAAACTAGGAAGAGTAAAATTCAAACACAATGTCATAGTCCTGTATATTCCAAGCACATGCCTTCTGCCCAAAAAAAAGTCAAAACCTGTTCAATCTATGATTTATCTTTCCTTTTCAACATTCTTTGTGATTTGTTGGCCAGCACGAGCCTTGACCAATGCAGCATCAAACCAGTAGCCAATCCTTGAGTCCATATGCTGCTGCCAAAGCATCTGCAGTGTACTTAGAACATAATTAACTGGCAATTATCTCTTCAGGCCAGTTACCATATGCAAACATCAGTTTCTTTGTTTTCTCTTTTCTTTTAAAACAAGCTGTTGTTCAACGTTCAATGTTCTATTTTTATCTTCAGCTCACAGTTTTGAACCAAAATTAGAGAAATAAAGTAAAAACAGCGATGGTCTCGACAGGACCAATCAGGCTGAATGACTTCTTTACGAATTGTAGATTCCATGCAGTAAACATTTGTGAATCTTCACAAGAGACTGAAGGGATTGTTACTTCTGCAAATTGCCTGGTGCTTATTTAGTCCCTGTGGACATGCAGTATGGAACACCTAACTGATCATATTTGTGCAGGGTGTTGATTCAATAGGGAATTAAAGGAATTAATATGTTTGTGTAAAACTGCCACAGCCTTGGAACCTCACTATGAGCTGTAACTCACCCTGCTCTCTGAGGAGACACGGATGGTGACTACATAAGACAAATCAGAGAAAAAAAAACAAACAGTTTGAGAGTCTGTGAGAATGAAAACATATAGAGAATGGTTGAGAAAGAAAAACTGACATGTAAATTAAGAGCTCATAAAGGACTGGAATTCATCAAATGCTTTTATTCTAAATTAATAATCCTTTCAGAATCTGTTGCTTCCCTGCGTTTGGAAACTACTCCTGTTAAACCTTTGAAACAGCAAATTTGCAATCTATGAATATCCTTGTCAACATGTGACTTGGATTCTGCTTCTTGTTTGTTCAAATTTCTTCATTTCCTCACCTCCTCCTATCTCTATAGTGTCTCTAGAAGCACAAAACTTTGAAATGTCAGCACTCTGCTAATTCTGGTCTCCCTGTAAGAAAATGAGAATGTTAGAATATAAGTACCCGTAATAGGTGCAGGAATTGGTTATTCGACCCCTCAAGTCTGTGGTGCCATTCAATCAGATCATGGCTGATCTAATTATGGCCCCAACTTTCCTGCTTTTCTCCCATTAACCCTTGATGCACTTGTAGATCAAAATTATGTCTAAAGATTTGAATATATTTGAATATATTCAATATCCAGACTCCACTGCTCTTTGTGGAAATCTGTTCCCTTACAACCCTCTGACAGAAGAAACTCCACTTCATCTCTGGCATACATAGGAGACTCCTTACTTTTAAACAATGCACCCTAGTTCTAGATTTTGTCATGAAGGATAATGTCCTCTCAGTATCTACCCTTGTCAATCCCCCTCAGAATCAAATATGATCCAATAAAATTACCTCCCAGTTTTTAAAACTCCAATGACACAATCTGTTCAACCTTTTCTCATAAGATGAACCCCTTCACACCCAAATCAATAAGTGATTTATTTTCTATATTGCCTTCAATGCAAGTATATCTGTTCTTCTTACAAAAGCTAAAACTGTAAACCATAGTCTAGGTACAATCTCACCAATGTCCTGGAGAGTTGTAACAAGACTCCTCTACTTTTATGCAAATAGGGTCAACATTCCATTTGCTTTCCTAATTGCTGTCTTCTTCTTCTTCTTATAGAGTCATACAGCATGGAAACCTTTGGTCCAACTCGTCCACGCTGACCACACATCCCAATCTCACCTAGTCCCATTTGCCAGCATTTCGCCCGTATCCCTCTAAATCCTTCCGATTCAAGTTACCCCTCAGATCCCTTTGAAATTTTTCCCCTCTCACCTTAAACCTATGCCCTCTAGTTTTGGACACCCCATCCTACGAAAAAGATCTTGGCTATGCACCATATTTATGCTCCATTATGATTTTATAAACCTCTATAAAGGTCACCCCTCAGCCTCTATTATTATTGTTAGGCAGTCTCTCAGGTGTTTTACCCATATCCCTTGACTCCCTTACCAACAAAACAAAAGGTGTCCATCTCAGCTCTGAATATTCTTAATGACCCAGTCTCTACACCCTCTCTGGTGAAACATTTCACAGATTCACTACATTCTGAGAAGAAATTCCTCCTCAGCTCTGTATTAAATGAGCGATCCCTTGCCCTAGGATGATGGCTCTTGTCTTAGACTCTCCAAGAAGGGGAAACAACCTCTCAGCATCTACGCTATCAAGTCCTCTAAGAATCTTGTATGTTTCAATATTGTCACCTTCACTGTTTTAAACTCCAATGAATACAGGCCAAACCTACTCAATCTCTCCACATAAGAAAATCTTTCCATGCCTGGGACCAACCTACTGAATCTTCTCTGGACTGTCTTCAATGCCTTTCTATCTTTCCTTAGATAATGGAAACAAAACATGTTCACAGTATTATAGCTGTGGTCTGACTAGTGCCTTGTATAGTTTTAGCAAGACTTCTCTACTTTTATACTCCAGCCCTTTGAAATTTGCCTTCCCTATTTCATACTGAACTTGAATGCTAGTTTATTCATGATTCATGCATGGGAACACTCAAATCCTTCTGTGCTGCAGCTTTCTGCAGTCTTTCTCCATTTAAATAATATGTAGCTTTTCTATTCTTCCTACCAAAGTGCCTCATAGTTCCACACATTGTGTTCTATTTGCCATGTTTTTGCCCACTCACTAAACCTGTCTATATACCTCTATACTTTTTCTGTCTCATCCTCACCACCTATTTTTGCATTATCTGCAAATTGGCAATATACATACAATTCCATCATTTAAGTCATTAACATGTTTTGAAAGTAATTGCGGTGCAGCACTGATCCCTATAGCACACTGCTAGTTACAGACTGACAAACCAAAATGCCCTCCATTATCCCAGCCTTTGATTAATTAGCTAATCCTATAACCATGCTGGTATACTACCCCAAGTAGCTAGGGCTTTTATCTTATTAAGTAGCCTTATATGTAGTAACTAATCAAAAGATTTCAGAAATCCAAATATATTCCATACACTAGTTCCCCTTACTTATCCTGCTTAATACCTCCTCAAAGAATTCTAAAAGACTCATCGTGCACGAATTTCCCTTCATGAAGCCATGCCGACTCTGCTCGTGTAAATTATGCATTTCTAAATGTTCTGCTATTACATCCTTTATCATTGGCCCTAACATTTTCCCAACGACAGATGTTTAGCTTTTTTTTTTGTCTCCCTCTCCTTTTGAATAAAGGTGTTACATCGGAGGTTTTCCAATCCTCTGGAACTTTTCCAGAATCTATGGATTCCTGGAAGATTATTACCAGTGCATTCACCATCTCTGTAGTAACTTCCTTCAAAATCGTAGGTACAACCCCTCAGGTCCGGGGAACTTTCCCAATCCATTCCAACCAACTCTGTCCTCATTATTACCCTTATTTAAGTTTACCATAGTTGTTTCTGACATAAGGTTCTCACTGGAAAACTGAATTAAAACTAAATTCTAAAATGTTATAGTTACTGTTACCCAGTGTATCTTTTCCTGAGATCATTTACTAAACTGATCCTAGATCAAACATAGCCTGATCCCTGATAACAAGCATGGGGCTGGATGAACACAGCAGGTCAAGCAGCATCATAGGAGCAGGAAAAC
>JAHRHZ010000048.1:3933052-3964127 GCA_024137785.1 Ginglymostoma cirratum | reverse complement strand
CCACAGATGCTGCCAAACCTGCTGAGCAAAAAAATCTAGTTTGCTGGTTAAAAAGTAAGAAGGCAATTACAAGGTTTTCTTTAGTGAAAGGAAGAGAAAATTTATTACAGTATGAGAAGAGAGTTGATTGGTTGGCAAGTGAATACTGATTAGTCAAGATATTGCCTTAGGGAATGCATCAGATGGATGATGATTGAAAGTTAACTAATCAGCTGTGTTTAAAATTAAATCAAGTGGATTGACTCCAGTTATAGAGTCATAAAACTGTACACCACAGAATCAGACCCTTTGGGCCAACTTGACCATGCTGACCAGATATCCTAAACTGCTTTAGTCACATTTGCTAGCATTTGACCCATATCCCTCTAAAACCTTCCTATTCATGTACTAACCAGAGCCTTTAAAATGTTATAATTGTACCAGCCTCCACCACTTCCTCTGGCAGCTCATTCCATACATGCACCACATACTGCGTAAAAACATTATCCCTTAGGTCCCTTTTAAATCTTTCCCCTCTCACCTTAAACCTATGCCCACTAGTTTTGGACTCCCTTATCCTGGGGGAAAGACCTTGACTATTCACCCCATCCATTTCCCTCATGATTTTATAGACTTCTATAAGGTTACCTCTCAGCAACCCCCCAGCCTCCGATGCTCCACGGAAAATAGCCCCAGCCTTTTCAGCCTCTTCCCATTGCTCAAACCCTGGCAACATTCTTGTAAATCTTTTCCGAACCCTTTCAAGTTTCACAACATCTTTCCCATAGCAGGGAGACCAGAATTGAACACAATATTCCAAAAGTGGCCTAACCATGACTTGTTCAGCTGTAACATGACCTCCCAGCTCCTTACTCAATGCACTGACCAATAAAGCCAACATTGCCAAACACCTTCTTCACTATGATAAAATCTGGTGCTGGAAGAGCATAGCAGGTCAGACAGCATCCAAGGAGCAGGAAAGTCAACGTTTCAGGTCAGGACCCTTCATCAGAACTGGGGAGGAGGAAGGGAGTTCAGAAATAAACAGGGGGAGAGGGGTGGGGCTGGGGGAAGATGGGTACGGGTGGTGATTGGTGGATGCAGGTAGTGGATTGTAGCGATTGGTCAATTGGAAGGGTGGGGCAGATAGGTGAGAAGAGAGATGGTCAGGTTGTATCAGGTCAAGGAGACAGGGATGAGAGGGAGGGCTGAACATAGGATGGGGCTGGCGGTGGGGAGATATTGAAGCTGGCTTCACCACCCTGTCTCCCTGCAACTCTACTTTCAAGGAAACATAAATCTGCACTCCACGGTCCCATTGTTTGGCAATACTCTCCAGGAGGACCTTACCATTAAGTATAAATCCTGCCCTGATTTGCCTTGCCAAAATGTAGCACCTCACATTTATCTAGATTAAATTCCATTTGCCACTCCTCGACCAATTGGCCCATTTGATTGAGGTCCTGTTGCACTCTGAGGTAACTTTCTTCTGTGCCCACGACTCCATCGATTTTGGAGTCATCGGCAAACTTACTAACCATACCTCCTATATTAACATCTAAATCATTTCTATAATTAGTCAAAGCATTGTCCTGAAAAACAAACAATGCATGGCCAATACTTATTTCGGTAAGTGAAAACAAGTGTAGTGTGTGTACATTTTTCTTTGTCTACAAAACAAAATTGTGTATTAATATGTATCACACACAGTCAAAATTATTTAACAAATGCTATCCAAACAAAGAATCATATTTAATGTTGGACGCTACGTTTTGAGTTTCCCAGACTGATTGGCTATGGTTGGTACTTTGCCTGTTATGAACAGCCAAAGTGTAATGCTGTTTGATACACACAGTGTATACATTTTGTGCCTATTACAACCTAACATAGGAGTTACTGTGAATAGGTCTGGAGCCCACATTGTAGAAGGACATAGTGCTCTGAGAGGGAGTTCAGCGTGGTTTGCCAGAATGATATACAACTCCCAAGAGTTAAATTGTAAGGAAAGTTGTTACAGACTGGGTTTGTATCCCTTGCAAATTGGAAGATTAAGGGGTGATTTCATTGAAGTTTTCAAGATATTAAGGAGAATTAATAAGCACATAGAAACTTTATCCACTGGTTGAGGAGTCTCAAACTAGAAGGCATTAACTCAAA
Source organism: Ginglymostoma cirratum (assembly GCA_024137785.1). Classification (NCBI taxonomy): domain Eukaryota; kingdom Metazoa; phylum Chordata; class Chondrichthyes; order Orectolobiformes; family Ginglymostomatidae; genus Ginglymostoma; species Ginglymostoma cirratum. The sequence goes on along the minus strand of JAHRHZ010000048.1, from coordinate 3,961,991 downwards.
ATTAGAAGCAGGGATTCCAAATTGAAATTAGGAAAATCAGCAAAATTTGATGCCCTCCCCCATTATGGGTTTTTGTGTGGTGGGAGGCACTTAGTTGGGTGGATGATGGTGACCCTGCAGCGTTCTTGCCCCTGTTCTGATTAAGTTCATGGCAGGAAAGCTCATATATAGTCTTTGCATCCTGTCACCAAGTCAGGCCCTTAAGTGGGCAATAAAATGGCCATTTGAGTGCTTTGACCCTCTTGCCAATGATATTCAAAGAGCAGCAGGGAGACTTAATCTATGGGAACTCTGCAAATTTGGGAAGGGGGTTCCCTCATTCAAAGGCACTTAAATCCTGATCATGGGAACCTGGCATTACGAAGTTTGGAGGCTCAATGAGAGGTATACCTTCTCCATGCCATTAACCCTCCATCCCACCACAATTCCTTCCCCTCATAAGCTTCCACGAACAATCTACCATCATGAGAGGGGTCAGAGCCATGGGGCTATGAATAGAGAGGTCGAGGCTTGGAGACTTTTACTTACCTTTGGGGGTGAGGGGAGTCAGATCTGCGAGTGAGCAGATCTGGAGCTCCTCAGCTGAATATTTAAGAAGTGTGAGGGTAACATCATAGCACCAACACATTTTGCATTCCATACTAAAATTTTCTTGCTTCTTAGATATGTATATATGTATATAGGTGTATATATAAGGATTCTCCTTAATCCTGTTTGGTAACAACTTTTCATGACCCCTTTTAGCCCTTCTAATTCCCTGTTTCAGTTCTTCCCAACTTTCGTTGTATACTTTGAGGACTTCATCAGTTCCCATCCACCTAGCCCTTACGTATGCTTCCTTTTCCCTTTTTGACCAAAGTCATATTATCCCTGGTCATCCAAGGTTCATGTAACTTGCTATACCTATCCTTCATTCTCACAGGAACGTGTCGCTCCTGAACTCTTAGCAATTGCCGTTTGAAATACTCACACATCTCTAATGTTGATTTATCCTCAGCTGGCTCCAATCAACATTCTCCAGTTCCTGTTTAATGTTATTGTAGTTTGCCTTCCCCCAGTTTAACATCCTCACCAAGGACTGCTGTTATCACTATCCATGAGTATCTTAAAACTGACAGTATTCCAGTCACTCCTCCCGAAATGCTCCTCCGCTGAAACAACACTCACTTGGCCAGGCTCATTTCCCAAAACCATGTATAACCCCTTCCCTGGTTGTACTGTTTACATATTATGTCAAGAAACCCTCCTGAATGGTCCTTACAAATTCTGTCCCATCCAAGCCCCTAGCTAGTGAGTCCCAATTAATATAGGGGAAGTTAAAATCACCCAACACAAAAACCCTGCTGCTTATACATTTATCTAAAATCTGTCTATATATTCTCTCCTCTATCTCCTGCTGGCTGTTGGCAGGCCTGTAGTATACCCCCAGCATTGTCATTTCACATTCCTGAGTTCTACCCATGCTGTCTCGTTACGCAAATCCTCTGATGTATCCTCCCTCAGTACAGCTATGAGATATTCCTTTACCAGTAATGCAACTCCCCCCATTCCTTTCTATCACACCTGAAACATCTAGGTTGTGGGACATTCAGCTGCCAGTCTTGACCCTCTTTCAGTCAAGTCTCTGTAATTGCAATAATGTCATAGTTCCAAAGCTCTAAGTTCAGCTTCCTTGCCTATTATACTTATTGTATTAAAACACTTGCATTTGAGACCATCTCCCCTGCTCTTTTCAACAGTGTTTCCCTGCCTGTTCTTGTTCTTAGTCACGTTTGCCTTGGTTTCTACCTCTCCCTCATTTTCTGCATCTATTGCCCTACTTCTCTGGTTCCCACACCCCTGCCACCCTAGTTTAAACCCTTCCCAACCACTGTACCAAGTATCCCTCCAAGGACATCAGTTCCGGTCCTGCCCAGTAATGTGTCCAGTTTGTAAAGGTCCCACCTTCCCCAGAACTGATCCTAATACCCCATGAATCTGAAACCTTCCCCCTCACACCATCTTTTCAGCCACGTATTCATCCTATATATCCTGCTGTTTCTACTCTAACTAGCTTGTGGCACTGGTAGTAATCCTGAGATAACTACTTTCAAGGTCCCACATTTCAACTTTCTTCCTAGCTCTCTATATTCTGCTTTTAGGACCTCATCGCTTTCTTTTAACCTATGTCATCAGTAACAACATGTACTACACCACTGGCTGTTCACCCTCCAGAATGTCCTGCAATTGCTCTGAGACATCCAGAATCCCAGAACCAGAAGGCAACAAACACACACACACACACACACACACATCTATGGGATGAATTTGTATTTGCAGATATGTTCTATTTTGTTCAAAACATACACTATTTATAGACAGTCAATGTGGTGTTTTATAAATTCCTGCTTTGGAAATATAACCAGTCTGACTCCAAACCAAAACACTAATAGATTCTAAACAAGGCCTCACACCTAACATGCATTGCCTGACCTAAAATGTCACCTCTTCTTTACTCTAATAAAACCTTTAGCTCTCTTAGGGCAGTAACTTGGAAGAAATTCAGGGATTTACACATACATATTAATCAATTAAAACCTTCTAACTGATTAAAGATTTAACAGCTTCTTAGATTTGTTTAATACATCCTCATCAGATGTGTGACCCTTTGATCTTTTACTTGTAAATTCTGTGTCTGATACCACCTCTCTCATTAAGACCTGAAAAAGGAGCAAGGCTCTGAAAGCTTGTGTTTTCAAATAAACCTGCTGGACTATAAACTGGTGTCGTGTGATTTCTGACCTTGTCCACCCCAGTCCAACACCAACACCTCCACACCATGGAATGGGACAAACATCCTTGCAGCTGGGTGGGGTGGGTGTTGCAGATCTTTTGGTTGGGATTTAAAGGCACAGAGGGTAAGGCACAGACAAAATAGAAGAACAACAAAGTCAGTCGGGAAGGCAGAATGTATTTAGTCAAATTACGGCAGAAAGGAGCATGGTAAGGCTGGATGGTATTTATTTTAATACAAGAAGACTTGCAAGTAAGGTAGGTGAGTTGAGGGTGCTGATTATTACATGGAAAATATGATATCACAGAGTCATAGTTGACAAAGGAGCAGGACTGGTAGCTCAATTTTCCAGAATGTAGAATCTTCAGGTAAGACAGGGTGGGAGTGTAAAAGAGAGGGTAATGTCGAAATATTGATCAAGGTGTGAATTATTGCAATGAGGATTGATATTTTGGAAACATCCTCAATTGAGAACATACAAGTAGAACTTAAAAACAAAAAAAGGGAAATCATATTGTTGTGAGCATTCTACAGACCTCTGAACAGTCAGAGAGAAATAGAAGTGCTGATATGTAGGCAATTCTCAGTGAAGTGTAAAAATAATACTCTAGTAATGGTAGGTTTATCAACTTCTCCAATATTAACTGGGATAGACAAAGTGTGAAAAGCTTAGAGGGGGAGGAATTCTTAAAATGCATCCAGGAGAGCTCCTTGAGCTCACCATTCTGGGGCAGCACGGTGGCTCAGTGGTTAGCACTGCTGCCTCACAGCACCAAGGACCCAGGTTCAATTCCAGCCTTGGGCATCTGTCTGTGTGGAGTTTGCACATTCTCCCCATGTCTGTGTGGGCTTCTTCCAGTTTCCTCCCACAGTCCAAAGATGTGCAGGTTAGGTGGATTGGCCATGCTAAATTGCCTGTAGTGTTCAGGGAGGTGTAGGTTTGGGGGGTGGGATGCTCTGAGGTTCAGTGTGGACTCATTAGGCCAAAGGGCCAGTTTCCACACTGTAGGGATTCTATTCTATCTAAAAACAAAGATCCACAAGACAGGGAGCAATGCTAGACCTAATTTTAGAGAATAAGGTCAGACAAGGGGTAGAAGTGTCAGCAGAGAAGCACTTCAGTAGCGGTGACCACAACTCAATGAGATTTAAAGTTGTCTTTTTTGAGGACAAAGATGACCCAGAAATAAAGGCTCTGGTTTGGTGGAATTCAAACTTTAATGTGATGACAGCCCTTGCCAAAAGTGATTTGGGATTAACTACTTGTAGGAAAACTGGTAACAGAGCAGTAATTCAAAAAGCAAATAGTGAGAGTTCAGGGCCAATATATTACTGTAAAGGTGAAGGGTGGACTAACAAGTCCAGAAAACCCTGGATATCAAAGAATGTACAGGATTGGATATCAAAGAATGTACAGGATTGGATAAAGAGAAAAAGGGAAGGTTATGATAGATACTAACAGCTCAAAACAGCGGAAGCCCTGAGGACTATATAAAGTGCAGGGGGTTACATCAAAAAGAAATTAGAAGAGCAAGGAGGGGGATTGAATAAACACTGCCAAGTAAAATAAAGGAAAATTCAAAGGCATTTTACAAGAGCATAACCAGGGAAAGAGTAAGGCCCATTAGGGATTAACGTAGCAATCTGCGTATGGAGCGGAAGACAAAATTGAGATTTTAAATGAGTACTTTGCATGATGTAGGTATGGAAATCATGGAGAGAGGCTGTGATATACACGAAGAAATTAACATTGATTAGGAGGAGATGATAGCAGATTTAGCCAGCTTGAAACTGGATAAATCCCCAGACCCACATGTTAATTATGCCAGGCTTCTGTGGGAATATAAAGCATCTTGACTCACTTGCTGTCACTTAAAATTTTGGCCAGTCACCTTCCCCCGTTGAACATTCTCTCTGGATCCTGCCTCCTGCTAAGTTAGTTTAAACCCTCACCAATAGCACTGGCAAACCTCTAGTCCCATTATGCTTCAGGTACAAACCTTCCACCTTAAACAGCTCCCAACAGCTCCAAAAACAACCCCAATATCTCAGAAATCTAAATCCCTCCTCCTGTACCATCTCTCCAACCAGGCATTTATCTGGCCTATCCTTCTATTGCTGTACTCACTCACATGTGGCACCAGAAGTAATCCAGAGATTGTTATCTTTTGGGTCCTGTTCTTTAATATATTTCCTTGCTCCCCAAGTTCTACTTTCAGGACCTCGTCTCTTTTTCTATCTATCATTGGTACCAATATGTACCATGATCTCTGTCTGTTTGCCCTTCCCCTTCAGAATGGTCTGCAGCTGTCCAGTGACATCCTTGACCTTTGGTACCAGGGAGGCAACATACCATCCTGGAGTCTTCTTTGCAGCTGCAGAATCACCTATCTGTTCCCCTTACTATTGAATCCCCTACCTCTATAGTCCTGCCATTTTTCTTTCTCCCCTCTTGGATGGCAGATCCACCCATGGTGCCATGAAGATGACTCCCACTGCTTTCCCCTGCACAGTCGTCTCCTTACAACAGTGTCCTAGAGGAACGGCGGCAAGTGACTCCTGCACCAGTTGCTTTCCTGTACTCTGTCCGGTGGTCACCCCTGTCCTTTCTGCCTGTTTAACCTGCACCTGAAGCACGACACCTCAATGAATGTGGTATCCATGACTTGCTCAGCATCGTGGATGCTCCACAGTAAATTCACTGGAATTCAACTCCACTCTTGTAGCTTATGTTTGTGTCGCTCGCAGTTTGCTTACTGTAGGTTCAGAATTTTAGTGACCCATCTTAAATTTATTACTGAAACAGCACTTTTAAAGAACGGTTTGCCGACGAGAGCAGTCACCTGAGAAGCTCTGCCCACAGCCATATCCATATCCACACAGAAACGTACCGCGAGGGCTAAGGAGCAACTGATGTGCAAAGCATCCTGTAACTCACTGCTGCCTCCTTAGGTTCAATTGTTTCCTGAACATGGACCCTTGTGAATTTAAGCAGCAGCGGACTCCTGAGTAGCTATTGTCAAGGAGCAGCCATCAGTTATTTGGTGATAATGGCATTCACTGTGAGAGGAAATCAATCAACTTCTTTACACAGTTCCAGTTTGTAAACTGTCTCAGAGGTTTCATTTTGATTCTCACTTCCCTCTGTAGATGGTGGGGAACATTTGAATTCGGCGTTTCTTGTAGAAAAGCCAGGACAATTTAAAAAAAAAGATTGGGTTGAATTTCCCATCTTCTTATGAGCTTGCATGTTCCTTTTATTCTCACTTCTTTCAAAATGCCTACATGTTTCCTGTCTGCCTCACACAAAGCAAAGGTAGCTCCTGTCTGCCTCACACAAAGCCAGAGGCAGACAGGAGCTACCTTTGTGCTGTCAACCCTCAACTTGTGGTTAACGCACTGATGGTGCCAGCCATAGGTTAAATTCTGTAGAATTGCTTTAAAGTCTAGATTTTCCTGGGGCTGTTTCAGGTAGGTACCCTTGACACCTCATCTCTTGCCTTCACCAGTAGACATGGCCTTGGACTTCCGGTTTGTAATGTATGAGCTTCCTGCTCACATTTTGGTAGCTCTGTGCTTTAGGCAATGCCTGGTCAAATTTTGAACTCTTTGAGTTATGTGCTATGCAAGTTTACCTTGGTATGAAGTTCAAACTACTTCATAGCAATGTTAATTTTGTTGAGTGCACTGCAATCCAGGAATATGATTATCACACAACCTGAGGTCAGGCCTGCTAATCCCAGTTTTCCCTTCTTTCACATCTTCATGCAATAAAGAAACAGAATGTGATCCACAGGATTGTTATCAAACTAAATTTGACACTGAGCCTCTTGAAGTGATATTAGCTAGAGTAATTAGCACAACCACAGCAGGCGTGTCCACATGTGGTCCATGAACAAAAAATGTGTAAGCCTGTTTGTCACCCTTTTTTAGTTTTTAAGCATTCAGCTTAAAAATAACCAGCAGCAAAGCTTTGATCTTAAATAAGTCAAAGGTTAATTTGTTGCACAACTGCTGCTGTAGTTATTCAAGTGAAAGCAATCGATTATTTGCTAAAAGAAATAGATCTACATATTGCAAGTACAGAAGACTAAAATATACTTCTAAAGATAAAAGTTACAGTCTAAGAGACTGTTGTAGGCTTGTTCTTAAAGTTTCTCTTGCTGAAATGAAGGAGTTGAAACTTGAAGTCAGGTTCAGCATCTGTGATGGTTTCCGTAGTTGTATTTGCTGTTTACCTTTATAGTGAACTCAGCAGGTCAGCAGGATTTGCAGGAGAAAGTTTTGCATTTCTCACTAGTTGTACAATTTTGGAACTTTTGGGTTGCCTGAACTTTTTCAGCCTAACAGCAATTGATTTCTGTATGTCCTTCTCTTTGTGCACCGTTTGGTCAAGAAGCCTTTCATTGATGACATCTCTGAGATAGGGTTAGGGTTTAACCCTAACCCTCTTCCTGCAGTGTGCACACCAAAATATTTGCTCACAGCCAGACTTTAATACACAGCAAATCTTAAAATGTCTGCAATCTCAAAACTGTCAAATCAAGCTTCCATATCAGGTATTGGGTCAACCTAGGTTAGGTGCACAGATCCATCCAATGCCTTGCTTTCAATCAGAGCTGACCTATATTCTACTATGAACAGCTTCTTGGAGATTTGTTATTTTCTCTGCTTTAACACAATTACTACTCACTTTTCATTTTGCTATGTGACACCTGTGATCTCTAATCTCCCTCAAACTCTAACTTTTCCCAGATCTTCCCTTCTGCTCCAGTTGCTCTTTCCCACTTCCACAGTGTAAGACCTATCACATTTTCAGTTCTGAAAAGGTCATATTGGGCTAGGAAACATTAGCTGTTTCTTTCTTCACAGCTGCTACCAGACCTGCTCAGTTTCTCGAGATTTTCAGTTTTTATTTTGGATTTCCAGCATCAACAATGTTTCATAGAGTCAGACAGCACAGAAACAGACCCTTCAGCCCAACCCATCCATGCTGACCAAGTTTCTCAAACTAGTCCCACTTGCCTGAGTTTGGCTCATTATTGTTGTGTTGCGTCCATCCATTGTCTGTTAGGTGAGGTAAGAACAGTCTTACTCACCAGTCTGGATGGTTCCCATCGTGTCAGGTTGTTGGTGAAATAGAAAGAACTATTTATACCTTCAAGAGAACCATTGTCAAGGAGTTTCTGTTTACCCTTAGAAATGTTCTTTTCACTTTTTTTCTTGTTACAAATACATTCTAGTACCCACCAAATCCATAAATATAGTCATGTGACTTCTGGGAGCCATTTTGTAAGATTCCTTCTGCCTTTTTTACATTTTCTTCATAAAATACAGAATATTATAACAACACATTCATGAAATAATGATCAAAAGCTTGGACAAAATGGTAGGTTTCAAGATTTCCGGCATCATGCTGTTATTTGGGAGGCTTGACTCGTTCGATCCTGCCATTGAAGACGGGGACCAGTATGTGGAACGAATGGGTTTTTTCTGGGCAAATGACATTCAGGTAGATGAAAAGCAATGAATAATTCTCCTGACAGCTTGTGGGCCTGCAGCATTTTTGGCTATTAGGAGCTTAATTTTCCCCCGAGGCACTAGGTACTCAAGCCTTTCAAAAGTTGATGGATTTAGTAAAGGAATGTCACGACCCCAAGCTTCCTCTAATTCTGAATCGGTTTTACTCAGCAATTCATTAAAACAGCGGAATCCGTAGCAGGATTTTTGACTAGGTTAAGACAACTGGCAGAGGCATGTGACTGGTTTAACCCTTAATGAGATGCTAAGAGACCATTTGGTATGTGGGATTAATGACCAGATTAATAGCCCCAAAGAGGGAATGCATATTCTATGAGGCCCACCTGGCTGACCTCATTAAAATCACTACACAGATGAGTGCTGAAATTAGTATCACTGACAGGCAGCTGGGTCCCTGTATCTCTCACAGGCCAGTGTCCCTGACACTGCTTGGAGAGGTAGAAGGTTTATCCACCTGTAAGTAGTGGGGAGCTAACTGAACTGATTAATGGACTACTGTCAGTGGTCCCCATAGGCAGCGTGGAACTTTGCAGGCAGCCTCACAGTAGCAGACTGGATGGCCCACACTACAGGTAGCGAGATGTCTGCCTGTCTGGGATCACCTGCAGTTGCTGTCTGGCCTGTACTGGGGCTTCACCCAAAGTGACAGCCAAGTTGCGAAGATCTTTCTTGACTTCCAGTTTAAATTAGTTGGAGAGTTTGAAAAAGCCTCCATTTTGTGGCATCTTCTTAATTTATGAAGACAGTGCAAGAGTGGTCATGTCATTAGAGTAGAATCCAAATTCCCAGGCTTATGCTTTGAGGACATGGCTTCAAATCCCACGGGTAGAATTTAAATTTAGTAAAAAAAAATCAGAAATTGAGTCGACAGAATGATCTGTTGTCCTTACCTGGTCTGGCCTACATTTGACTCCAGACCCACACCAATGTGGTTTACTCCACACTGATCTCTGAATTGGCTAAGCAAGTCAATCAGTTCAAAGGTAATTCAGGATGGACAACAAACACAGGCCTTGTGAATAACACCCACATTCATGAAGGAATAAATAACCTGCCATGGCATCTTGCTACTGTCTTAAGTCAGAAGGCCTCCTACTGGCCCTCCAACTTTGAGGCCCTTTCTGCTATTGTTATTTGGATGGCAAACCCACCCTCTGGCCACAAATTAGCCTATCTGAGAAAACCCCAGGTGAGTGACTGATTCCTTCACAGTGTGGACGAGCCTGACAGTGAGTTCAGAAGCCCACAAACAAACTCACAGCAAAGGCAAGATTTAAGAAAAGGTCAGCAGCATTTTGGATGAGCATAGGCTTATGCTTGATGGAAGATGGGATGCTGACCAGTGCCTTAAGTACTCAATTCTGGAGGTAAGTAAGTCATGGATGAAGGTTTAAGCTAAGGCAGGGAAGGAGATGGATAATGTTATAGAGATGGGAGTGGATGGTTTTGGGGAATTATAAGTGCTGAGAGGCTCACTTGGAGAGAGACTTCAAATTTGAACCTTTCAAGGTCACTAAGCTTCAATAACCTTCCAACAAAATGCATTATCAATGTAAAAATATCATTAAAGAGATATGGTAACTATCAATCATCATTAATTGGCATTATCTGCAAAGCCACATCTCTACAAATCATAGTCCACTTGACGACGAATCACACTTTCCTCTCATGTATACAGATATTGGTTTTGCCCTCGAGTTCGTATTCTTATGAATGTCCTGATAAGTGCAAGATGAAAAGCTTCAACATTAAAGTAACATTAATATATTAATGTGATACAAGGAAACCAATTTGTACCTTCTTATCCAATACGACTAGATTTACGTATTCCGAGACTGGGTAGATCTCATATCATTAAGGTTAAATTTTGAGTTTGGATGTACCTACATCATAGGAGTTGACAGTTCTCCAAATACAGTGCTAGAATTCTAGCCGCAAATTCCTTTTTTGAAATTCCTCTTTTTATAATTTATGTTTGTGGTTATGTTTATATCACAGGAGAAGAATTTATACATTACACATGTATTCTTTGAGATTTGTGTTCAGTAAGATGGGACCTTGAGGAATAGAATCATCAAAATTTAACTATTTGTACTTAGCTCCAAAACTACCTTTTCATTGTAATCATTGCAAATTCTGTTGCTTCTGAGTCAGATCATTTACATGGATTCGGTTATGGAGAGTTTTGTAATAAGGCCATGGAGTGAATTTCAATCCCATTACGGAGGCATGTTTTGGTGTACAAATAGTCACAGCTTGATTTTTTTTGCAAGAGATCTGATTTTTCTCCACATTTTTAACCCCTAATCATTTCTTGCCCCATGTAGAAGACTGATAGTGAAAGTGAGAACCCGTGGAATCCAAGGAAAGTTGGCAAATTGGATACTGAATTGGCTAAGTGGCAGCAGGCAGAGGGTGATGGTCAAGGGATGTTTTTGTGACAGGAACCCTATGTCTAGTGGAGTTCTACAGGGATCCGTGTTGGGGCACATACTGTTTGTAGTACTTATAACTGATTCAAACTTGCATGTAGGAGAGTTGACCAGTAAGTTCACGGCTGATACGAAAGTTGGTGGAGTGGTAAACAGTGAGAAGAATAATGTTACATTACAGGAGGATATAGATGAGCTGGTCAGATGGGATGATCAGGGAAACAAAACGCAATACAGATGAATGTGAGGTGATGAATTTGAGCAAGGCAAACAAGGCAAAGGAATAGATGATCAGGAGGACCCTGGAAAGCAGTAATGATCAGATGGACTTTGGGGTGCATGTCCACCGGTCCGTTATGGTAGTGGGGCAGGTCATTAAAGTAGTTAAGAAAGCATATGGGATACTCGCCTTCATTAGCCACTGCATAGAGTTTAAGAGCAGGAAGGATATGCTGGAACCATATATAATGCTGGTTAGGCCACAACTTTGGTATTGTGTGTAGTTCTGAAGTTCACATTACAGAAGGGATGTGATTGCACGGGAGAGGGTGCAGAGGAGATTTACCAGAATGTTGCCTGGACTGGAGAGTTTCAGTTATGAAAAGAGATTGGATAGACTGGGGTTGCTTTCCTTGAAGAAACGGAGACCACGAGGTGACAAGATTGAGATGTATAAAATTATGAGGAGCACAGATATGGTGGACAGTCAAGAAATTTTCCCCTTGGTGGTGGGAGCTATGACCAGGATACAAAGATTTAAGCTAAGGGGCAGGTAGTTTAGCAAAGATGTGAGGAAAATTTATTTTACTCAAAAGACGTTGGGAATCTGGAACTCAATGCCTGTAAGGGTGGTAGAGGCAGAAACCCTCATTCTATTTAAGAAGTATGTAGATGTGCACTTAAGATGCCACTGTATGAAAGGCTTTGGTCCAACTGCTGGAAAAAAGGATTAGAATAGTTAGGTACCTATGACTGGCACAAACTCAATGGGCCAAAAGGCCTTTATCTGTGCTACAGACTTCTATGACTTAATGACTCCTCTTGCCTTTACACGGGTCAGGTCTGGCTTGTGTGCAACACACACACCACCACAACTGAAGTAGGGTTTGCCATTTTAAATGGGGCAAAAATTGCTTCACCTCCAAGACACCATTTTCACCTGGTAGTGCATGTTTGTGAAACCTGTTAAAAGCATGGGCAGGACTGAGATTGATTCATGAAGAAAATGGAAGTCTGCTGAGGAATCTGGAACATTTAGCAAGGTGAGTGCAAGTTACTTTCATCTCTTCAAACATTCTGTAGTATGATGCAGAAATGCTTTTAATGCAGTTTTTTTTTTCTATTCATATGTGGGATGTGAGCATTGCTGGCTGGCCAGCACTTTTTGCACATCCCTTGAGAAGGTGGGGGTGAGCTACCTTCTTGAACTGCTGCAGTCCTCCTGCTGTAGGTTGACTCACAATGGTATTAAGGAGGGAATCCAGGATTTTGACACAGCGACAGTGAAGGAACGGTGATATAGTTCCAAGTCAGGATGGTGAGTGACATGGAGGAGAACTTGGAGGTGGTTCCCAGATGTCTGCTGCCCTTGTCCTTCTCGATGGAAGTGGTCATGGCTTGGAAGGTGCTGTCTGAGGATCTTTGGTGAATTTCTGCACTGCATCTTGCAGATAGTATGCACTGTTGCAACTGCACGTAGATGGTGGAGGGAGTGGACGCTTGTGAACGTAGTGCCAATCAAGCGGGCTGCACTCATCCAGGCAAGTGGGAATTATACCATCACACTCCTCACTTGTGCCTTGTAGATGGTGGATAGGCATTGAGGAGTCAGGAGGTGAGTTACTCACTGCAGTATTCCCAGCTTCTGGTCTGCTCTTGTAGCCACTGCGTTTATGTGGTGAGTCCAGTAGAACCTCTGGTCAATGATAACACCCAGGATGTTGATAGTGGGGGATTCAGTGGTGCTAACACCACTGAATGCCAAGGGGTGGTGGTTAGATTGTCTCTTATTAGTGATGGTCATAGCTTGGCATTTGTGTGGCGTGAATGTCACTTACTACTTGTCAGCTCAAGCCTGGATATTGTCCAAATCTTGTTGCATTTGAACATGGACTGCTTCAGTGTCTGGGGAGTCATGAATGCTACTGAACATTGTGCAATTATTAGCGAACATCCTCCCCTTCTGACTTTATGATAGATGGAAAATCATTGATGAAATAGCTGAAGATGGTTGGGGCTAGGACATTACCCTGAGGAACTCCTGCAGAGATGTCCTGGACCTGAGATGACTGACCTCCAACAACCACGACCATCTTCCTATGTAACAGGTATGACTCCAACCACCAGAAAGTTTGCCCCCGATACCCATTGATTTCAGTTTTGCTAGGGCTCCTAGATGCCACAGTTAGTCAAATGCAGCCTTGATATCAAGGGTAGTCACTTTCACCTCCCCTCTGGAATTCAGCTCTTTTGTCCATGTTTGAACCAAGGCTGTAATGAGGTCAGGAACTGAGTGGCCCTGGCAGAACCCAAACTGGGCGTCACTGAGCAGGTGCTGCTTGATAGCACTGTTGATGACACCTTCCATCAATTTACTGATGATTAAGAGTAGACGAGGAGGTAATCTGCCAGGTTGGATTTGTCCTGCTTTTTGTGTACAGGAATACTTGGGCAATTTTCCACATTGTCGGGTAGATACCAGTGTTGTAACTGTACTGGAAGAGCTTGGCTAGGGGAGTGCAAGTTCTGGAGCACAAGTCTTCAGTACTATTGCCGGAATGTTGTCAGGGCCGGTAGCCTATATAGTATCTCCAACCATTTCTTGATACCACTTGGAGTGAATCGAATTGGCTGAAGACTGGTATCTGTAATGCGGGAGATCACTGGAGGAGGCCAAGACGGATCATCCACTCAGCACTTCTGGCTGAAGAATCCTGTGAATGCTTCAGCCTTACCTTTTGCACTAATGTGCTGAGCTCTTCCATCATTGAGGATGGGGATATTTGTGGAGCCTCCTCCTCCAGTGAGTTGTTTAATTATCCACCACTATTCACAACTGGATGAGCCAGGACTGCAGAGCTTAGAACTGATCTGTTGGTTGTGGGATCACATAGCTCGGTCTATCACTTGCTACTTTCACTATTTGGCGTGTAAGTAGTCCTGTTTGTTGACTTCATCGGGTTGACACCTCATCTTCAGGTATGCCTGGTGCTGTTCCTGGTAAGCTCTCCTGCACTCTCCATTGAACCAGGGTTGATCCTCTGGCTTGGTGGTAATGGTTGAGTGGGGGATATGCCAGGCCACGAGGTTACTAGAGGTGCTGGAGTATAATTCTGCTGCTGTTAATGGCCCACAGTACCTCATGGATGCCCAGTCTTGAGTTGCCAGATCTGTGCAAAGTCTTTCATCATGGGGATCCATCCTGAAAGTTAAGTTGGACTTGTCAATATGTCACTATCCATTGTTTGAAACAAAAATCACAATCTCTGATCATATTTGGTCAGTTTTCAGTAGATGATGAAAAAAATACAGGGAATTTGTGCAACATTGTTAGAATGGGCGTTATTAAACTAGGAATATGTTCAGTTCCACACTTGTTCAAATACGGTTTTGATGTCAAGAGCAGTCACTCTCATCTCCCTTCTGGAGTTCAGCTCTTTTGTCCATCCTGTAATGAGTTCAGGAACCGAGTGGCCCTGACGGATTGTGTGTTTATATGTGTGTTTGTGATGTAAATTTATGTGTTTGTGAGTGTATGCCTGTGTATATGTTTGTGTGTTGCTGGTTGTACGTGGGACAGATTTTTGCTATTGGGTCTGGAAGCTCGAACCAGGAAATGTAGACAGCCCTAAGCTCAGTCTGCATGCTTGTCTGAGATCTCAGAACAACAGAAGCATTAACTCAGCAAAGAATTGGCTTTTACAAATGAAGTGACATTGCTTGATTGGCATCTTTAAGTGTGTATAATAAGCTGTTCTTTCCATGGTCTCTTTTGTCAATGTCTCGACATTTACTTGGACAAGATTAAGGGGTGTAAAGTGTTCAAATATTGTGTTACTGAAACTTGAATAGTCTGCCTGATTCACACTTTTGTAAGGATGTAGCTTTTGCTTTTTCAAAAACACTTTTCTAAGAGGATGTTTATTTTTGTCAGCAGTGTCACAATTGCTATCACTATTGTATGGTTCATTGGTTGTATTCATCTGCATATTGGGTGAATGGGTTCAGAAGGGACTTTGAGTTTTCATGGAATGTTGAAAGAGGCCTTGGGGAGTGTATTACGGATAAGATGGCGTGAATGGTGAGGGTTAGAGGGCCTGTTTTTATCATAACAGGGATGAAGTTCCAGAGAAAGACACAGACCACCTTACGACCTTATACTGCTTTCCATTTGTTCACCTCCATGGCTGCCTAGATTGTGTTTCTAGGGGTCAAAGTTACCTCCCGCGCATGGAACAAAAATCAATGTAATCAGGCATTTTAAATCAGATGAATCTACAAAATCAAGAAATTTCCAGACCAAAGCTACCAGTTTGGTATCTGGCTCTAAATGGTTGTGAGCATATGTTTGCAAGTGTGTAGCCTGAATTTTCCCATGGGCATTCAGAACCTGATATCAAGACCATATATGTGGGTCCTGAGCCTCCAAGCAGCAGCCAGACTTAGCAGTTGGGCCAGTATGGCACAGGGAAAATGCCAGTGGGTTCTGAAAATGATTCCAAAGCTGAACCGTCTCTGTTCCAAATGGCGATCTTCATGTGTGGAGTTTGTACCTGCGAAACTCGTCTGGAGGTGGGCAATGCTAGGAACCCACCCAGTGCAGAACTATCTGAAATTTTACGGCCCTGTGTCTCAGATGGTTTTGCCTTGATGTCAAAATTCAGCCCAGTGTGCTTGAGCACATATATGTCAGAGTTCAAGGGTGTTTGTGGTGGCTCCAAATGTGGAACAATATGTGTTTGAGACAGTGCGAGTGTGTCTGAAGAAGCAGAATTGAAGGGGTGAGGGATCAGAATGATTTCACATCGGCTGAATAATTCTGTCGCAGGAGGTGGAATTTCCCATTGTTTAGGACAAGTCACTTTTTAACAATAATATTTATTGAAATCTAGGGGCCTGTGTGTGTATAGTTATAAGCTGGAATATGGTAAGAATATGCAGTTCTAAAGGGTTATGTACAAATTAGAAAAAAAGGAGAAAGATTGTACAACAGATGCAAAAGGATAGTTGTAACACAAACCTACTTGTATAAAGTAATATATATTGAATACAAATTATACATAATTACATGCAAGTTGTAACACAGACACAGGCCACTCAACCCAACATGTCTATGCTAGTCTACTTTTCATACAACATACCCAACTTCAATCCACCCCATCAGCATCACTTTCTGTTCATTCCTTTCTTCCTCAGGTACTTTGAGATTTTACTTCAATGCATTTATTCAATTCACCCACAACTTCATGTAGTAACATGGTCCACATCTTAACCAATGAATATGTACAGCACACTCTCTAAGCTCTACTCATGAAATTAGCCTTTATGAGAGCTTGACATCGTAAGATTTTATTTGTTAGCAATTTAGAACTGAGGCTGTGTAATGGAAATGCTTCAAGTGCTTTAGAAACAGGAAGAGTGACACATATCTTTGCAAATATTAATTAATCAGGTGTAGCAAAACCTCTGCAAACTCAAGAATTTGAGATTAAGCACATTGGCGCTAGACTGCTCCAATTTTTAAGACTGAGCAGAATCTCCTTTTCACTACTGCCCATCTTTACTTACTTTTTCCCTCTATTCAGGGCATTTAAACCTTTACTGGAATTTTCTTCTTGGCTGTCAATTGTTGAACCCTACTAAACACTGCTATCAAATCTCCCACTATAAGCTACAATACAGGTCAGTGAACCAACCCCGTGGAAAATTACCCTGGTATGTCCTGTCCACAAAAAGCAGGACAAATCTAACCCAGTCAGTTACAGCCATACCAGTCCACCCTTTATTGTCAGCAAAGTGATGGAATGCATTGTCAACAGTACTATGAAGCAGCACCTGTTCAGCTATAGCCAACTCACTAAAGCTCAGTTTGGGCTCCCCAGATTCACTCAGCTCCTGATTTCATTACAGTCTTTATCTAAACATAGACAAAAGAGCAGAACTCTAGAGGTGAGATAGGAGTGACTGCCCCAGGATATCAAGGCAGCATTTGACCAAGTGTGGTAACACAGTGGCTGAGCAAATTTGAAGTCAGTGAGAAACAGAGGAAAACTCTCTGTTGGCTTATGTCATGTCTACGACAAAGGAAGATGATGTGGTTCCTGGAGGCTACAGGATATTACCACTGGTGTTCTTCAGGGTAGTGTCCCTGGCCCCACTATCATTAGTTGCTTCATCAATAACCTTCCTTCCATCATAAGGTCAGAAATTGGGATGATCAATGATGACTGAACAATGTGCAGCACCATTTTTGACTCCTTAGATACTGCAGTAGCCTGTGTCCACATGCAGTAAGACCTGGACAATATCCAGGTTTGGACTGATAAGTAGCAAATAACATTTCTACCACACAAATGCCAGGTAATGATTATCTCCAACAAGAAAAATACTAACCATCATTCAATGACATACAATGCTATTATAACCATTGCCAAATCTACTATTAACAGCGTGGGGTTACAAATGACAAGATGCTAGACTGGATCAGCCATATAAACATTACGACCACAACAGCAGGTCAGAAAATAAGTAAAAATACTGCAGTCGGTAACTTACCTCCTATCTCCCCAAAGCCTGTCCACCATCTACAGGGCCCAAGTCAGGAAGGTGAAGGAATACTCCCAACATGCTTGAATGGTTATAGTTCCAATGACACCCAAGAAATTTGACACCAGGTCAGACAGCGTTCTTGACTCACACTGCATCCACAAACATTCACTCTCTCTTACCACCAATGCACAGTGGAAGCATTGTGTACTATCGACTAGATGCACTGCAGAAGTTCACTAAGATTCCTAAAACAGCACCTTCCACACCCACAAGCACAATTACCTAGGTCAACGGCAGACGATACATGGGAACACCATTGCCTGCAGTTCCTCTGCAAGCCACTAACCATCATGACTTAGTAATATATAGCCATTTCTTCACATTTACAGGATCAATATCCTGGAACTCCCTAACAGCATAGTGGATGTGCCTATGCTGAATGGACTGCAGCAGTTCAAGAAGGCAGTTCACCACTATCTTCTCAAGGGCAATTACAATGGGCAGTATATGTTGGCATGAAGCCCACAGCCTCTGCATGAATTAAAAAGTTCTTCAGTGCAAAACCAACAGATTGCTAAATTGTTACAGGAGCTGACTTTTGGAGGAGATGTTGAACTGAAGCCCCATCTAACCTTCCTGGCAGAGGTAAAAGATTCTATGGCATTATTTTGAGGAAAAGCAAAGCACTCTCCCGTTTCCAGGCTAATTGTGATCCTTCAATCAAACAGTTTAGTGGTATGGTCATACACAATAAAATGTAACAGCAGAAGTAGGCTATTCGCCCCATCGAATCTGCTTCACCATTTAATGAAATCACAGCTGATCTGATCATCCTCACTTCACTCTCCTGCTTTTTCTCTACAAGCCATTTTTAAAAAATAATGGAACATGCAACAAAAACAATTTGTAATGTACATTAACATAAAATGCACCAGGTTCCTCACAGCAACTTTATAAAACAAAACGGGATACTGGCATACATGAGGAGATATTAAGCTAGATGACCATGTCTGAATCAAAGAGTTTGGTTTTAAGGGGGGCCTTAAAAAAGAAAGTCAGTGAGAGAGAGAGGTATAGGAAATGAATTCCACAGTTTCGGGTCTTGGCAGATTTAGGCATAGCCACCAAGAGCGAAGCAATTAAAATCAAGGATGCCCAAGATGCCAGAATCAGAGGGCCATAGATAGTTCAGAGGGTTGTGGGGCTTGAGGAGATTACAGAAACAGTGAAGGGCAAGCCATGAAGAGATTATAAATCAAGATTGAGAATTTTAAAATAAAGATAATGTGTGACATTATAAACACATTATATCTATGATAAAAGATGGATGACAATAACTGTGCTGAGTGTTAGAGTGGTTTGATTGGTTGTGAAGGAGTATGGTTATGTGCAACGACCACAACTTGAGACTTTTATTAATCTCAAAGTCACTTTCTACGAAACTCAGCATGGTTATTTCCAATAAGGAGGTTTCTGACTGGTCGTGGACAGAAACACAATATAAACACCAAGTCTAACACTTTTCCTTTGTGATCTTAACATCCAAATGTAAAAGACTGGCATCGCATTCAAGGAGTTGATAAGAATTTTACTTGTGTGGACTTGTTGGCGTTGCCTTCAATGCAGTCAATTTAGTAGGCAATTCACTTAAGCTTAATAGAGGGGTACAAAAAAAATCATTTCTATAAAGAATAAATAATTAACATTTTGATGTATGTACATTAATTCTTACTGCTTTGTAAGAAAATAACAAAAGAATATCAGGTAGATTTATTCTAACAGTACAAATGCTCACCATGAAATAATTATCAGGCTTCAAGCTGCTCCAGGACCTAAGCATTCAAGTTTCCATACTATTGTTAGCCAGAAAGGGATGTAATTTTTGCATATCATTTCTGAGGGGTTGATTTTGGGTGGGATCTACGCCATTGGGTTGCTGCTCTATTTTGGGCCATCTGACCTAGCAGATCCAGGTGCACAGGGAGTAGTTTCCTGTTATTCAGCAGTGGTAATTATGAATGAGACAGCACAAAATTTGGTGAAACGTGTGATCCAATAAATGTGACTTTCCAGGACCAGCTGTCCAGCAAATACAGCGCCAACTGCCACCTCCCCCCAGGGACAGGAAATCTCTGTCAATATAAAAGAAACTAAGAATCTAGTGATTACCATGAATCCATTGCTGATTGTTGGAAAAACCAATCTCGTTTACTTATGCCCTTTAAGGTAGGGAACTATCATCCTTATCTAATCTGGCCCACATGTGACTCCATACCCACAGCAAGGGGTTGACTCTCAACTGCCCTCTGTGCAATTAGGGATGGGCAATAAATGCTGCTTAATAACATCACCCTCATCCTGTGAAGGGACAGCCCAGAAATTCAATCCAAAATACATTCCTTAAAAATGAAATAAATGCTGGAGATCTGAAACACACAAAAACAAACAGCTGGAGAAACTCAGTAGGTCTGGTTGCTTTCACCAAGCAACTCTAGGGCTGACTACCCAAATTACTACAGGTTGTATATAATATCCTGTGTATGATCACACCCAATCAGTTTTTTACTGCATACAGGGAACTAACCAGTGTGAGGTCAAAATGGAAAAGAGTAATCAGAAGATTTGACTTCTGACAAACTATCACTAAATATTCTAACGAGCAACATATCATAGCCTGCACTTGAAGAAAAGTACTTTAATGGCTCTGAATTGCTGAGATGTGTACTGGTCATGAAGTTGTAACATAAATATGTCCTTTTTATTTATCTCACCCATACACTTGATCTGAATACAAGATAAACCTTAGAGTCATACAGCATGCAAATTGGCTTTTGGCCCACCACATCTATGCTGATCAACAAATACCAAACTACACGAATCTCATTTACCTGCACTTGGTCCATAGTCTACTCTGCCCTGGCATTTTAAGTGTTCATCCAGATGCCTGCAAAAGTACCTGCCTCCACCACCCTTGTTTAACCCTTCTAACAGTTCTCTGGTTTATTGTCCACTTATATTTTGTTGATGCTGTTTTTAGTTAAAACTCCACTGAAATTTCCAACTTGCTTCTTTCTAAGCTGACCATGTGTCATTCCTCATTCTTTTCATGAAAATCTTCTCATTCATTCTATTCAAGGTCCTTAAGTTCTTACTTTTCTTTGTCTGACATTTTAAGAGCGATGTTCAGGCTTAAAATCCCAAATGTCTTTTTAACATGCTCCAGCCTAGACTGGAGATTCTGATGTTTCATTGCCATCTGACCTAACATCTCCTTATGCATCTCAGTGTCATATTTTATTTTATAATGTTCATGTTAAGCATTGTGGGATGATTCATTACATTAAAGTACACAACATAAATAAGTTGTCGTTGTCCATTTTAGTTTTAAAATAATAACAATAAATGAAAACAGTCACAAGATTGTTGAGGAGAAACAGTGTCACCTTAGTTTATCTTGGTCCATCTTAGTTTATCCATCCAGAAATTTATTACAGGACCCTCATTGCGGCATCTCAGATTTTTTTTTGCGAGATTCCAAGGGTTTTATCTATATTCGGAAGTCTAATCAACAGGTTACTTGGTTATTATTGGCTGTAGTTCAGTTGGTAGTACTCTTACCTTTGAATTCAATGGTTGTGGGTTTAGGTCTTGAGTACAAAAATTGGAGCAAATGCTCCAGTATGACATTGAGGGACTGCTGCACATCCTAGATCATAACAGTGGCTACACTTCAAACATATGATATTGGTTGTGAAATGTTTTGGGATGTCATGGATACTGGTATAAAAATGCATTTTTTAAAAAATGCATGCATATTTCCAGTTATTAATTTTAAATGCGTCTTTTATTAGTTTGCAATGTTGTCCTCCTATTTTAACTTTATAGTAGTACCCATTCTATTAATTCCCTTAACCAATATACACATCTCTGTATACTTTCAGTTACTTTCCTTCTGATCTAAAAATCTCATTGGAGAAGCAGGTAAAGGAAACAGTCAGTTGGTGCAGTAGAGATTATTACTTCACAGCTAGAATTGAAACAAAACATTTGAGTTGCAGACAGTGAACATTGAATTTAACATGAAACCTGGATGACTGACATTGGATGAGGAGGAGGAAAATGTATGCACCATTTATCAAAAATGACATCTCTTTTAAATGAGAAATAAATTGACCACAAACTTAAAAAGGTTTTCCTTCTGTTTCAATTAAAACACACTGATACCACCACACACATAGTGCTCCAGAGGATGGCACAGCAGTTAGCACTGTAGCCTCACAGCACCAGGGACCCAGGTTCAATTCCAGTGTTGGCTAACTGTCTGTGTGGAATTTGCACGTTCTCCTTGTGTCTGTGTGGATTTCCTCTCACAATCCAAAGATGGGCCAAATGGCCTCAATTGGCTCTGTAGGGATTCTATGACATGAATGTACTGTGTGCCCCTCACTTATCTTTCAGTTTGCAGAAACAATATTTGCTCCCTTTCTGTTTTCTCTGTCCTAAGGCCAGAAGAAATTGGAAAATAACTATTTCCTAGGTACACCAAGGGAAGAACTTCCAATGCTAGCATTGATAAAAACATGGCAAAAGATCTTACAACCTATAAATAGCAAACAGGAAAAAAATCTTCTCTCTAAAAGTATCACCACCCAGTTCATAACTTCCAGCAGAATAATAAAAAGCTTATGTGAAATACACTATTTCTCACCCTTTGTTCAGAAATTGAGCTGATGCTATTTATGCAGGACAAGGTAGTTAATCCAACTGCCTACAGCTTTTCCTGTGCTTAGTGCTGAAACACCCTTGTTAATATTAATAAGAAACAACTGTGGCACCACTTTTCATGTAAAGCATTCAGGTTATTTTAAGATTTCTTTCTTCCCTCCTCCTTATGCCAGTAAAATCAAATCCTGCTAGCAGAAGCTGTTTTCAGTGTTAAGTTAAATTCTAAAAGCAGGAAGTGACTCCTTTAGCATGTATCTATGAGATTAGCAGCTGCTTGCTGAAGGAACTTTGAACTTGTATGACATATTATAGATAAAACACACTAGAAACAGTCAAGCAACTCTCTTTACAGTTTTATGATATTAATGATGCGTTAAGGGGGCAACATCCATAGGTGACAGTAGAGCACTGACTTCAAGAGAGAAATGCAGTAAATCAAATTTTAACTGTTTGGACTGAATTTTGCCAGAAATCTGCTCAGTGTCAATTTTGGCCAGCTTCATGGACGGTTTCTCTCCGTGAGCTCATGTGAGTTTTCTCACACTATCTTTCCAGGCTCACCTCATTACCTATGCACCACGCCGTCCAAGTGGTGATCACTGTCAGGACCTCCAGGGATCCCGAGTGCTAGTGCCATCTTTGAAGCCTAGCCATGCACCCAGTCAAGTGCAGGCACTTTGCAGTTGCTCTGCACTTTCTGTCAATTGCCCCTGACATATCGCGCAAAGGGAAATTGGCACCTTGCTTTTCCAACAGGAACCTGGAGGTCCTGGTGGATAGGGGATGTATTTGCTGCTGTCCATTGAGTCCACTGAGAGGTCAGTGACTGCTGACCAAGATGGACAGCCGAAGGTACAAGTGCTTTGGCTTGGTTTATTACTGTCACCTGTACCGAGGTACAGTGTTGTCTTACATGCTTTACAGGTAGATCGTGCTATACAAGTGCATCAGGGTAACACAGAACAGAGTGCAGGATGCAATGTTTACAGCTGCTGAGAAGGTGCTGAGAGAGAGATCAACATTAATATTAAAGTGGTCAATTCAAAAATCTGGAAACAGCGAGGAAGCAGTGGTGAGCTGAAACTGCCAGGTTACTGCTCTGAATTTCAGGTTGGGAATTGTTGCCATCCAATTTCTATTTAATGGTATGGGAATGGGAAAACGTGTATCACTGAGGCAAGATGATAAAATGATGAGGATGTCAATGCATGCAAACAGGCCTCTTGCTTTTCACTAGCGAGAGGTTTGTCTTAGCCTTCAACACTTGTTTGGAAAATGGGACTTTTTCTCTTGATGGCAGGAATCTCCTCACTGCAAATCTCATGCAGTTCTCCCAGATTTCTTGCCAATGCCCACATCAATCAGTGGCTGGGAGGATTCTGTCTCCTAATTCTCATGTAAACATTCATGTCGGTAAGGATGTGCTGAGGTGTGCCAACTTTTCATTCTACGCACATCATTGACAGGTTCAGAGATCAAGCAGCAATTAAGGCTAGATAACTTCTTTATTTACGATAAAATGTTTATTTATTCATTGATTTAGTGAATGTAAATCCCCAAAGCCAAGTGATAACCTTCCTGTTGCTAAATTTAAAATGATGTCTCTGCCACTTAGTCTGTAGAGTTGGCACCCCTCAGCAACAAGCAGCATTATTTATGTCTCTCCACAAGTACGTAAGGGATTTGTATCGAGATCGTAGCGATGGAAAATAACTGTGCTGAGTCACTGGCTTGTTCTCAACCTTGTTACGACCAGGTTCTGGATGCAATTCCCCAATTTGAGATGGTTTTAGATGGGATACTTCAGCTGTGATGCTCCCAGGTGGGGAGGGATGAAATCACTCCTCTTTATTCACCTAATTCCTCAGCAGGTCACAACAAGATTGATTTTAAATTATAAGGATCCCTTCCCTTGTTGATGCCTTTCTCCTAGACACAAATGAACTTGTATTTTGAAAAACAGGCAGTTTAACCAGGCTGTCTTGAATTTACAAAAGGAGTTGTGCTAACTAATTATGAAGCAAAACAAGAATTAGTAACACAACACAACACACTTACATATAGATTAGAAATAAGGGGTAAATCCACAAAGCTAAAAGTTGACAGATATATGGATCAGTCTCTGAAGTGTTCATTGAAGAGTGGTAATTGAATGTTGTGGCTGTTGCTGTGGAGATTACCAGTAGCGCTGACATTGGCAGCTGAGCAGAAGATTTTTGAGATTCTTGGTTTTGTAGGCTGATTGAATTCCTTTATCCTGCTTCCCTTTTTAACTGGTTTGCAGCTCTGAGTGAGAGAAGGTCTTCTACAACATACAGGTAACCAGTTATTTAACTATGGCTTTCACAATACACTCATGCTCAAAAGCAGGCTGGTACACGTAAGAGCATTCAATTCCCTAGTCCACCCAGTAGAACTGAAATAAAACAAAGAACTCCTGATGCTAAAGATCTGAAATGAAAATAGAAATTGCTGGAGAAACTCAGTAGGTCTGGCAGCACTTGTGGAGAAAGTTGAGTTAATGCTTCCAGTCCAGTCATACTGGACTCAACATGTTAACTCTGCTTTCACTCTTTCAAAACACACATTTCGGAATTAACGTCTAAAACTGTATACAGTACTTCAAGATTTTGACTCGTGGCCATGACAACCTTAGCAAATTTAGCAAAGACTATTCTTGCTGTTGTAGCTCAAATCACAAGATAAGAGATGCAGCATTTTGGGTGTGCTGCCTTCCTAGTTAAGAAATATTTGCTCCTAAGTATTACTAATGGGCCCCAAGGAAGAGGATAATTGGACTAGTTGTGGATTAGGGGACTAGATGCAGCTAGATGTGCTGTGTTTCTTCAGACCTTTTTGTTTTTACTTCAGATTTCCAGTATTTTATTTTTATTCTGAATATCTAATTGGCTTACTGAACTCCACATGATATACAAACATGGAGTCAACCATCAGAATGTTAATAAAAAGAAAAATACCAGCTTTTCACATTGTGAAAGCTTGTTATTCTCCCTAAAATGTTTGTCTCTAAATTACAGGGTAATTTGCCATGGTGCTGTACTTTCAATTCATTTTTAAAATTCTTTCAATGGGATAAGAGCATCGCATTAATTTCTCACTCCAATTGCCTTTAACAGCACTTCTGAGCTAATCACATTGACGTGGATTTAGAATCACAGGTAGGTCAGGCCTAGTAAGGACAGCAGATTTCCTTAACACAAAGACGTTACTGAACCTTTAGTTTTTACAATAACTGATGAAAGTTTCATGGTCAAGACACTGAGCTCTCAATTTCAGATTTTTAAAAATGACCTGTATTTATTTTCTACCAGCAGCTGTGGTGGGGCCAAATCCATGTTCTTAGAGCATTAGCCTAGGCTTACCGTGAGAACCTCTGTACCATTTTATTTTATGAATTAGGGTACTTGCCTATTATAGAATCATAGAACAATACAGCACTTGAACAGGCCCTTAAGCCCACCACAGCTGTGCTAACCATAATGCTATTCTAAATTAATCACATCTGCCTGCACATAGTCCGTGTACTTCTGTTCTCTGCCTGTTTGTGTGTCTGTCTAAATACCTCTTAAACTTTGCCGCCATATCTGCTTCTCCCACCTGCGCTGACAGTACCAACTACCTTGTGTAAAAAAACCTCCTCACATAACTCCTTTAAGCTTTTTCTCTCTCACCTTAAGCCATCTCTTCTGGGGTAGAAATGACCTGTATAAAAAAGAAGAATTGGACCTGAATTGGAAGGGGACTAATACACTGGCAGGGAAACTTGCTAGAGCTGCTCAGGCGGACTTAAACTAGTAAGGGGGTGGGGACCCAGGGAGACAGTGAGAAAAGAGATCAGTCCGCTCCACACTCCCCTCCAGCCCCACCACACCCAGCACTTTTCCTTGTAGCACTTCCTGCGGTTACACCTGCCCCCACACCTCCTCCCTCACCCCAATCCCAGGCCCCAAAAAGACTTTCCACATCAGGCAGATGTTTACCTGCACATCTGCCAATGTGATATACTGCATCCGCTGTACACGTTGTGGCTTCCTCTACAGCGGGGAAACCAAGCGGAGGCTCGGGGACCGCTTTGCAGAACACCTGCACTCAGTTCGCAACAAACAACTACACCTCCCAGTCGCGAACCATTTCAACTCGCCCTCCCATTCCTCAGATGACATGTCCATCCTCGGCCTCCTACAATGCCACAGTGATGCCACCCGAAGGCTGCAGGAACAGCAAATCATATTCAGCCTGGGAACCCTGCAGCCCAATGGCATCAATGTGGATTTCACAAGCTTCAAAATCTCCCCTCCCCCAACCGCATCCCAAAACCAGCCCAGCTCATCTCCACCTCCCTAACCTGTTTTTCCTCTCACCTCAAGCCACACCCCCATTTCCTATCTACTAACATCATCCCGCCCCCTTGACCTGTCCATCCTCCCTGGACTGACCTATCTCCTCCTCAACCCCCCTACCTACACTCACCTTTACTGGCTCCATCCCTGCCTCTTCGACTTGTCTGCCTCCTCTCCACCTATCCTCTCCTCTATCCATCCTCTATCCACCTCCCCCTCTCTCCCTATTTATTTCAAAACCCTCTTCCCCTCCCCCATTTCTGATGAAGGGTTCAGGCCCGAAACGTCAAGTTTTCCTGCTCCTATGATGCTGCTTGACCTGCTGTGTTCATCCAGCCCCATGCTTGTTATCTCGGATTCTCCAGCATCTGCAGTACCTTTTATCTCAGTCTGAGACTGGTACAGTTGGGAAAAGCAGCAAGTCAAACAGACAGGAACAAAGCAGAGAATGAGGCAGGACTGATAAATTAAACTGCATTTATTTCAATGCAAGAGGTCTAACAGGTAAGGCAGATGAACTTAGGGCATGGTTGGGAACATGGGACCTGGACATCATAGTGACTACAGAGTTGTGACTCAGGGATGACAGGACTGGCAGCTTAATGTTCCAGGGTATAGATGCTATAGAAAGGGGGACAAGAGGGGAGGGGGAGTGGCGTTTTTGCAGAGGGATAACATTACAGGGAGGATATTCCTGGAAATACGTCCAGGGAAGTTATTTGGGTGGAACTGAGAAATAAGAAAGAGATGATCACCTTAGATAACAAGGTGTAGAGCTGGATGAACACAGCAGGCCAAGCAGCATCATAGGAGCAGGAAAGCTTGACGTTTCGGGCCTAGACCCTTCTTCAGAAATGGGGGAGGGGAAGCGGTTTCTGAAATAAATAGGGAGAGAGCGGGAGGCGGATAGAAGATGGATAGAGGAGAAGACAGGTGGACAGGAGACAGACCGGTCAAAGAGGCGGGGATGGAGCCAGTAAAGGTGAGTGTAGGTGGGGAGGTAGGGAGGAGATAGGTTAGTCCAGGGAGGACGGACAGGTCAAGGGGGCGGGATGAGTTTGGTACGCAGGAGCTGGGGGTGGGGCTTGAGGTGGGAGGAGGAGATAGGTGGGAGGAAGGACAGATTAGGGAGGTGGGGACGACCTGGTCTGGTTTTGGGATGCGGTAGGGGGAGGGGAGATTTTGAAGCTTGTGAAGTCCACATTGATACCATTGGGCTGCAGGGTTCCCAAGCGGAATGTGAGTTGCTGTTCCTGTAACCTTCGGGTAGCATCGTTGTGGCACTGCAGGAGGCCCAGGATGGACATGTCGTCTGCGGAATGGGAGGGGGAGTTGAAATCGTTCGCGACTGGGAGGTGCAATTATTTAGTGCGAACCGAGCATAGGTGTTCTGCAAAGCGGTCCCCAAGCCTCCGCTTGGTTTCCCCAGTGTAGAGGAGGCCACAACAGGAACAGCAGATGCAGTATACCACAATAGCAGATGTGCAGGTGAACATCTGCTTGAGGTGGAAAGTCTTCTTGGGACCTGGGATGGGGGGTGAGGGGCGAGGTGTAGGGGTGGTTGCAGGGAAAAGTGCCAGGTGTGGTGAGGCTGAAGGGGAGTGTGGAGTGGACAAGGGAGTCACGGAGAGAGTGGTCCCTCTGGATGGCAGATAAGGGTGGGGAGGGAAAAATGTCTTTGGTGGTGGGGTCGGGTTGCAGATGGCAGAAGTGTCGGAGGATGATGCGTTGGATCCGGAAGTTGGTGGGGTGATACGTGAGGACGAGGGGGATTCTGTTTTGGTTTTTATTGCGGAGAGGGGGTTTGAGGGATGAGCTGCGGGAGACACGGTCGAGGGCGTTCTTGACCACTGAGGGGGGGGAAGTTGCGGTCCTTGAAAAACGAGGACATCTGAGATGTACGGGAGTGGAATGCCTCATCCTGGGAGCAGATGCGGCAAAGGCGAAGGAATTGGGAATAGGGGATGGCATCTTTGCAGGAAGGTGGGTGGGAGGACGTGTATTCTATAGCTGTGGGAGTCGGTGGACTTGAAATGGATATCGGTTTCTAGATGGTTGCCGGAGATGGAGACAGAGGGGTCCAGGAAGGACAGAGAGATATTGGAGATGGTCCAGGTGAACAGAACGTTGGGGTGGAAGGGTGTTGGTGAAGTGGATGAATTGTTTGAGCTCCTCGTGGGAGCACGAGACGGCGCCAATACAGTCATCAATGTAACAGAGGAAGAGGTGGGGTTTAGGACCAGTGTAGGTACGGAAGAGGGATTGTTCCACGTAACCTACAAAGAGGCAGGCAATCCTCTCCACCTATCCTCTCCTCTATCCATCTTCTATCCGCCTCC
>JAHRHZ010000048.1:3921432-3932652 GCA_024137785.1 Ginglymostoma cirratum | reverse complement strand
GGAGGCGGATAGAAGATGGATAGAGGAGAGGATAGGTGGAGAGGATTGCCTGCCTCTTTGTAGGTTACGTGGAACAATCCCTCTTCCGTACCTACACTGGTCCTAAACCCCACCTCTTCCTCTGTTACATTGATGACTGTATTGGCGCCGTCTCGTGCTCCCACGAGGAGCTCAAACAGTTCATCCACTTCACCAACACCTTCCACCCCAACGTTCTGTTCACCTGGACCATCTCCAATATCTCTCTGTCCTTCCTGGACCCCTCTGTCTCCATCTCCGGCAACCATCTAGAAACCGATATCCATTTCAAGTCCACCGACTCCCACAGCTACCTAGAATACACCTCCTCCCACCTACCTTCCTGCAAAGATACCATCCCTATTCCCAATTCCTTCGCCTCCACCGCGTCTGCTCCCAGGATGAGGCATTCCACTCCCATACATCTCAGATGTCCTCGTTTTTCAAGGACCGCAACTTCCCCCCCCAGTGGTCAAGAACGCCCTCGACCGTGTCTCCCGCAGCTCATCCCTCAAACCCCCTCCCCGCAATAAAAACCAAAACAGAATCCCCCTCGTCCTCACGTACCACCCCACCAACTTCCGGATCCAACGCATCATCCTCCGACACTTCTGCCATCTGCTATCCGACCCCACCACCAAAGACATTTTTCCCTCCCCACCCTTATCTGCCTTCTGGAGGGACCACTCTCTCCGTGACTCCCTCGTCCGCTCCACACTCCCCTCCAGCCTCACCACACTTGGCACTTTTCCCTGCAACCACAGGAAGTGCTACACCTGCCCCTACACCTCGCCCCTCACCCCCCATCCCAGGTCCCAAGAAGACTTTCCACATCAAGCAGATGTTCACCTGCACATCTGCTAATGTGGTACACTGCATCCGCTGTTCCTGTTGTGGCTTCCTCTAAATCGGGGAAACCAAGCGGAGTCTTGGGGACCGCTTTGCAGAACACCTACGCTCAGTTCGTACTAAACAACTGCACCTCGCAGTCGTGAACCATTTCAACTCCCCCTCCCATTCCGCAGACGACATGTCCATCCTGGGCCTCCTGCAGTGCCACAACCATGCTACCCGAAGGTTACAGGAACAGCAACTCATATTCCGCTTGGGAACCCTGCAGCCCAATGGTATCAATGTGGACTTCACAAGCTTCAAAATCTCCCCTCCCCCTACCGCATCCCAAAACCAGCCCAGTTCGTCCCCGCCTCCCTAACCTGTCCTTCCTCCCACCTATCCCCTCCTCCCACCTCAAGCCCCAGCCCCAGCTCCTACCTACCAAACTCATCCCGCCCCCTTGACCTGTCCGTCCTCCCTGGACTGACCTATCTCCTCCCTACCTCCCCACCTACACTCACCTTTACTGGCTCCATCCCCGCCTCTTTGACCCGTCTGTCTCCTCTCCACCTATCTTCTCCTCTATCCATCTTCTATCAGCCTCCCCCCCTCCCCCTATTTATTTCAGAAACCGCTTCCCCTCCCCCATTTCTGAAGAAGGGTCTAGGCCCGAAACGTCAAGCTTTCCTGCTCCTATGATGCTGCTTGGCCTACTGTGTTCATCCAGCTCTACACCTTGTTATCTTAAACTCTCCAGCATCTGCAGTTCCTACTATCTCTGAGATGATCACCTTATTCGGATTGTACTATAGACACCCCTAATAGGCAGCAGGAAATTGAGAAACAAATTTGTAAGGAGATCTCAGTTAACTGTAAGAATAAGAGGATGGTTGTGGTGAGGGTTTCAACTTTCCATACATAGATTGGGTCTGAAATAGTGTCGAAGGCTTGGATAGAAAGGAACTTGTTCAGTATCTACAAGAAAATTTTCTGATTCAGTATGTGGAAGTTCCCACTGGTGAAGGTGCGAAACTTGTCCTACTCTTGGGAAATAAGGCAGGTTTGGTGACAGAGGTGTCAGCGGGGGAGCACTTTGGGGCCAGTGACCATAATTTTATTAGTTTTAAAGTAGTGATGGAAAAGGATAGACCGGGTCTAAAATTTGAAGTTCTAAATTGGAGGAAGGCCAATTTTGAGGGTATTAGGCAAGAACTTTCAAAAGTTGATTGGGGGCTGATATTCGCAGATAAAGGGATGGCTGGAAAATGGGAAGCCTTCAAAAATGAGATAACAAGAATCCAGAGTCAGCATGTTCCTGTTAGGGTGAAAGGCAAGGCCGGCAGATACAGGGAATGCTGGGTGAAGAGAGAAATTGAGGTTTTGGTCAAGAATAAGAAGGAAGCATATGTCAGGTATAGGCTGCAGGGATCGAGTGAGTCCCTAGAAGAGTATAAAGGCAGTACGAGTGTGCTTAAGAGGGAAATCAGAAGGGCAAACACAGAACATGAGATAACTTTGGCAAATAGGGTTAAGGAGAATCTAAATGGATTCTACAAATATATTAAGAACCAAAGAGTAACAAGGGAGAGAATAAGGCTGCTTAAAGATCAGCATGGCTGCCTACGTGTTGAACTCCAGGAGATGGGGGAGTTACTAAATGAGCATGTTGCATCAGTGTTCACTGTGGAGAAGGATACAGAAGATAGAGAACATGGGAAGATAAACAGCGGCATCTTGAAACATGTCTATATTACACAGAAGGTGGTGCTGGACATCTTAAAACACATAAAGGTGGATAAATTCCCAGGACGTGATCAGGTGTACCCTAGAACTTTGCGGAAAGCTAGGGAAGTGTTTGCTGGGCCCCTTACCGAGATATTTGTATTATTGATAGGCGCAGGTGAGGTGCCAGAAGACTGGAGGTGGACTCACATGGTATCACTCATTAAGGAAGATGGTAAAGAAAAGCCAGCGAACTATAGACTGGTGAACCTGACATCAGTAGTGGGCAAATTGTTGGACGGAATCTTGAGGGACAGGACTTACACGTATTTGGAGAGGCAAGGACTGATTAGGAATAGTCAACATGGCTTTGGGAAATCGTGTCTCACTGACTTGATTTAGTTTTTTGAAAAAGTACCGAAGAGGATTGATGAGGGCAGAGCGGCGGACGTGATCTATATGGACTTCAGTAAGGTATTTGACAAGGTTCCTCATGGTAGACTGGTTAGCAAGGTTAGATCACATGGAATACAGGGAAAACTAGCTATTTGGATACAGAACTGGCTCGAAGGTAGAAGATAGAGTGTAGTGGTGGAGGGTTGCTTTTCAGACTGGAAGCCTGTGATCAGTGATCTGCCACAAGGATCAGTGCTGGGTCCACCACTTTTCATCATTTATATAAATGACTTGGATGTGAACATGGGATGTATGGTTAGTAAGTTTGCGGATGACACCAAAATTCGAGGTATAGTGGACAGCAAAGAAGGTTAGCTCAGAGTACAATGGGACCTTGATCACATGGGCCAAGGGGCAGAGAAGTGGCAGATGGAGTTTAATTTAGATAAACGTGAGGTGCTGCCTTTTGGAAAGGCAAATAAGGGCAGGACTTCATGGTAAGGTCCCGGGGAGCGTTGCTATAAAAAGAGGCCTTGGAGTGCAAGTTCATAGTTCCTTGAAAGTCGAGTCCCGAGACAGGTAAGTGGAGAGGGCATTTGGTATGCTTGACTTTATTGGTCAGTGCACTGAGTATAGGAGTTGGGAGGTTATGTTGCAGCTGTACAGGATATTGGTTAGGGTCCTTTTGGAATACTGCGTGCAATTCTGGTCTCCCTGCTACAGAAGGATATCGAAACTGGAAAGGGTTCAGAAAAATTTTACAAGGATGTTGCCAGAGTTGGAAGGTTTGAGCTACAGGGAGAGGCTGAATATAGGCTGCTATTTTCCCTGGAGCATCGGAGGCCAAGGGGTGACCTTATAGAGGTTTAAACATAATGAGGGGAACGGATAGGGTGAACAGCCAAGATCTTTTCCCTGGAGCGGTGGTGTCCAAAACCAGATGGCATAGGTTTAAGGTGAGAGGGGAAATATTTGAACGGGACCCAAGGGACAATGTTTTCACGCAGAGCGTGTTGCGTGTATGCAAGGTGCTGCGAGAGGAAGTGGTGGATGCTGGTACAATCTCAACACTTAAAAGGCATCTGGAAGGGTATATGAATAGGAAGGGTTTAGAAGAATAGGGGCCAAATGCTGGCAAATGGGACTAGATGCATTTACGATATCTGGTCAGCATAGACAACTTGGACCGAAGCATCTGTTTCTGTGCTGTTAACTCAATGACTCTATGCCTCCTCATATTTGACATTTTCACCCTGGGAAAAAGACCCCAACTATCTACCCCATCCATGCCCCTCATAATTTTACATACTTCTATCAGATCACTCTTCAGCCTCCAATGTTCTAGTGAAAACAATCCAAAAGTTTCTCCAACCTCTCCTTATAGTTAATACACTCCAAGCCAGGCAACATCCTAGTGAACCTCTTCTGCACTTTCTGCAAAGCCCCCACAATAGTACAAACGTGGCCTAACCAAAGCTGTATACAGTTGCAACATGACTTGCCAGCTTTTATGCCGAATGCCCTGAGCAGGGAGAAACTCAGCAGGCCTGGCAGCATCTGTGCTGAGAAAGCAGAGGTAAGTTTCTTTTGAGTCCAGTGACCCTTCTTCAGAATGGACTGTATTCTGAAGAAGGGCCATTGTGGTCTTGAATCATTTACTCTGCTTTTTCTCCGCAGATGCTGCCACACATGATGAGTTTCTCCAGCAATTTCTGTCTTTGTTTCAAATGTCTCACAAAGTTGAACTACCTTCAAATTACAGAAGATTCACAGCAGAAGGAAGCAACTTGGTCCATTATTTTTGTATCAGTTGTTTGCTAAAGCAACCTAAACTAATTCCAGTGCCAGACTTTTTCTAAAGTATTCAATGATCATTTGCATCAAATGCTTATGTCATGGGTTCTTAAACAATGGGTTGTGACATGAAGTGAGACTGTGGGACAAAGTTTGAGTTGAAAAGCCTGAGACAAAAATGTTGGGGACGGAACGATGGGCCATGTTGAGTGGCATGCTCCACAACAGGATTCTCACCATTTATTACAATATCTGCTGGAGCCAACCTCCATTTTGGGGGTTTGAGATTGATCCTGCAGTAATTGCCACACAGTCCTCAAGAAGACATTGACAGCAGCAATAGCCTCTTATGAATTAGCAACACAGGATGGTAGATTCAATTAGTCAACAATTTCACTGCTAATGTAAATTGTGGCCCAAGGATGACTTTTTTCAGTATCTAGGTGATCACCTGAAAAATCCTTACATTTGGGTGCAATATTTGACTCAGCCTTCTATAATACTTATGGACTTCTGACCAGGTCATCTGAGAAACATATCTTCACTAGTAGGGATACGGTAGTGACCTTTGCCTCATCTCTAGAATCAATAAATGGCAGAAGAGCATATGTGAACAGAATTTTCAGGAAAAAATGAGGCACCATCCAACTTTCAACTGATGGGTCAGAATTCTGAAGGAGATAGTTGAGTTTATTATAGAAGCACGGGTGGTGATCTTTCAGGAAACAATGAAGTCAGAGAGTGGAGGACTGGAAAATGGTAATGTAATGCCCCTGTTTAAGAAGCGAGGGAGGCAAAAGACAGGAAACTATAGGTCTGTTAGCCTGACCTCCATTGTTGGTAAAATTTTAGAATTTGTTATTAAGGATAAGATTATAGAGTACTTGGAAGTGCAAAGTAAAATAGGGCTCAGTCAGCACAGTTTCATCAGGGCAGGTCATACCTGACAAATCTATTAGAATTCTTTGAGGATGTAATGAGCAAGTTAGACAAAGGAGAACAAGTGGACATTATCTATTTGGTTTTCCAGAAGGTCTTTGGCAAGGTGTAGCACAGAAGGCTACTAAATAAGACCCCATGGTGTCAAGCAAAAGGTACTGGCATGGATAGAGGATTGGCTGATTGACATAGAGAGCAAGAATAAAGGGCTCTTTTTTAGGATGGCAGCTGGGGACTATTGGAGTTCTACAGGGGTCAGTGTTGGGACCACAACTACTCATGTTATACATTAACGATCTGGAAAAGGAACTGAGGGCATTTTTGTTAAGTTTGACACAAAGACAAGTAGTGTTGAGGAAGCGGAAAGACTGCAGATGGACTTGGACTGGCTAAGAGAGTGAGCAAAGAAGTGCAGATGGGGCTATAATGTGGCAAAGTATGAAGCTGTGCACTTTGGCAGGAAGAATAGAGGTGTAGACTATTTTCCAATTGGGCAAAGGCTTAAGAAATCTGAAGCTCAAAAGGACTTGGGAGTCCTAATTCAGGAATCTCTTGAGGTTTACATGCAGGTTCCATTGGCAGTTAGGAAGGCAAATGCCATGTTAGCATTCATTTCAAGCGGGCTAGAATACAAAAGCAGAAATGTTCATCTGAGACTGTAGAAGGCTTTGTTCGGATCGCATTTGGAATATTGGGTGCAGTTTGGGCCCTGTATCTAAGGAAGGGTGTAATGGCTTTGGAGGGAGTCCAGAGGAGATTTACAAGAATGATCCCAGGGATGAAGGGCTTGTCATATGAGCAAGAAGTTGAGGACTCTGGGGCTGTACTCAATGGGATCTAGAAGATATGGTGGGGCGGGG
Source organism: Ginglymostoma cirratum (assembly GCA_024137785.1). Classification (NCBI taxonomy): domain Eukaryota; kingdom Metazoa; phylum Chordata; class Chondrichthyes; order Orectolobiformes; family Ginglymostomatidae; genus Ginglymostoma; species Ginglymostoma cirratum. The sequence continues at coordinate 3,926,089 of JAHRHZ010000048.1, read as the reverse complement.
TTGGAAATCTAATTGAAACTTACAGAATACTGAGGGGCCCGGATAGAGTGGACATGGAGAAGATGTTTCCAGTAATAGGCGAGTTTAAAACCCAGGGAAACATCCTCAGAATGACGGGACAACCCTTTAGAACTGAGTTGAGGAGGAATTTCTTCAGCCCGAGGGTGGTTTATCTGTGGAGCTCACTGCTGCAGAAGGCTGTGGAAGCCAAATCATTGAGTGTATTTAAGACAGGGACACATAGGCTCTTGATTGGTAAGGGGATCAAGGGTTACGGGGAGAAGGCAGGGGAATGGAGTTGAGAAACATATCAGTCATGGTTGAATGGCAGAACAGACTCAATGGGCCAAATTACCTAATTACCTAATTCTGCTCCTATTTCTTATGGTCTTATGAGGCCTCTTGAATTTGAAAGGGTGAATCTAAATGTTGCAGCTAAACACCCAACCAAGAGTGTCACTTCATGGTTCAGGCATCAGCAAGTCAGTTGGATTATATTAGGGATGGGCAATAAATACTGGCCTGGCCAGTGACATCCACGTCCTGTGAATGAATTTTTTAAAAATCCTGCAGAATTGACTCCCTTCCTATTTGTTGACATGTCAGATCACTGTTGTGCTGTTTTCCAGATGTACAATTTGGTCCTGCACAATGATGCATGCCTACTCCAGGCAGGTAGGATGACAAACAGTTCCCAAGTCCCCTGCACTGCATCCATATCTGCAGAGTTTGGATTGGTCTTTCTGTATGATGGGAATGATTCTGTCATTATTAATGCTGGGAGACAGTTGCTGCGCAGCCACCAAACCTCTGCAATTTTTATGTTTTGGTACGACCCAATCATTGTCTGTTTATGAAAACAATGTCCCTTACAGGGCAGCACAATGGCACAGTGGTTAGCACTGTTGCCTCACAGCGGCAGGGCCCTGGGATTGATCCTAGCTTGGGCGACCGTGTGGAGTTTGCACATTCTCTCTGTGTCTGCGTGGGTTTCTGCCAGATGCTCTGGTTCCCTCCCACAATCTAAATATGTATAGGTTAGATGGATTGGCCATCATGAATGCAAGGTAATGGGGATAGGGTCAAGGGCTAGGGCTGGGTGGGATGCTCTTCAGATGGTCAGTACAGACTCAATAGGCGAAATGGCCTCTTTCTGCACTGCAGGGATTTGATGAAGATTTGCAGTCTGCCTTTTTCATTTAACTTTGCAGAGTTAGCACAGCCTGGATATGACAATTATCTTTATCTAATGGATTTTATAGATGACTGCTACATCGTCAGTTTCTCTGAAGACGGGTTCACCTATCACTGTAATAAGATTAATTAAGCAAATGAATTAACAATTAAACAATTTATAACAGCAAAACCATTTAGTCAAATCCCACACACAGAAGTGATGCACATCTCCAAGCTGAGAGATTTGAACATAAGATTTTGAAAACTTTTGCTCAGAGACATCAAGTTGAGTGTTTTTGGACTGGTTCCTGGAAATGTTTTAGAGTTAAATTTGGAACTTTTATAGAAACTTTTGCTGAATATTTTATTTTTGTTCTGTGAATGCTATAAGTACTCAAACAAGAAGGTAGCTCACCACACCTCAAGGTTGGGATAGGGAAGAAATACCAGCTCAACCAGTACTGCCCCCATTCTTAAATATTTTTAAAAAACGTAGAAATAACCAAGTGCAGTTACAGAACCAATAAAAATGCAATGATAAAGAATGAAACAATATCAAATTCATAATTTTCTATCACATACGATGAACCAACTATTTGAAAGTGATTTTTTTTCTCAAAACTATTTTGGTTAAAGTTTAAAGTGCATGTTCCATGGGGGGAAATATGATAACTTTTAGTATTTATGTCATGTCTGGCAAAAAGGAACAAGTGTTGCCAACACTAGAAACCATATGGAGAAGTCTCCCTATCTAAAATGAAGGATATACTTGCATTGGACGTGGGGCACGATTCACGATCTTGGTTCCCTAGGAGGAAAGAATAAAGTGGGTCCACGTTGCTTGAAGTTTAGAAGAATGGGAGGAGATCCAGTGAAAGATATAAGATCCTGCAAGGGCTGAACAGACTGCACACTGACATTGCCTGACTCACAGATCATTCTAGAAGATGGGCAACGACGTAACATCACGAACTCCCGGTGGAGGTTCACGAATGAGGCGGGTGAACCGATTGCGCGGCACTGAGGCGCGAGACGGGGGGGAGGCGCGAGACGGGGGGGGGGGCACGCACGGCGACCGTGACGTGTAAGACGGCGGGGGCGCTGAGGGCGCGCACGGCCGTTGAAGAGGCGGCGGGCTCGGTGTGCGGCCTGTTCTGGTGTAATGGCGGCGCCTACGGTCTGGCTTTCCATTCTGCTGCTCCTCCTCCCGTTGCTGCTGCTCAGCGGCCCTGCCGCCGGGGAGGGGAATCAGCCCAAGGCCGGCTCGAAGAAGAAGAAAAAGGATATCCGCGATTACAATGACGCCGACATGGCGAGGCTGCTGGAGGAATGGGAGGTGCGGAGCCTCGGAGTGGGGTAGTTGAGAGGCGGGAATGAAGGGAGGCCTGGGAGGAAAGGAGCGAACAGGGAGAGGAGGAATCTTGGGTCTTTTCCCCCACACCCCCTCCCCCCGCTCCTTCACCCCACCCCCCCAAACCCCATCCCTGTCATCCCCGACGCTCCTCGATTTCCCCCCCCCCTGACGCACCACGACCCCTCACCAAACCCCCAGCTCTCTCTGTCTCTTGCCACCCTCCCTTCTCTCTCTTCCAACACCCTGTTCCCCCTTGTTTCCTGTCACTCCCCTGTTTTCCCCCCAATACTCAGCTACCTGTCTCTTCCCCCACTTCCTGTCACCCCTTCTGCTCCCTGTTCCTCCCTTCTCCTCACCGCCCCCCACCCCCTCCAAATAACCAGCTCCCTATTTTCTCCCGCCACCTGGCTCCCTGTCTGACATTTTCTGATGTTCCACAACTCTGAATTAGTTCTTGGTTTTCACATAAGACATACCTGCCACTGAAACAGCTTGCATTTATGTGCTGGGTTGCCTCAGAGGATCTAAATAACTGAGCCAGTACACAAGATTAGGTGTGATGACTGAAAACTACATTGGAAAGCTGGACTTTGAAATGGTTTTTAGAAGCATAGAGAGCAGTTGCTACCTGAGGAATTGTGGATGAGGTTCTACCAACAATGTAGCAATGAATTGAGGAAGAAACAATGGTGGGTAAGTTGTTGGAGGGGATTCTGAGAGATAAGATTCACATGCACTTGGAAAGGCAAGGGCTGATTAGGGATAGCTTGTAAGTGGGAAATCGTGTCTGTCAGGCTTGGTTTTCCTTTTGAGGCTACAACCAAAAGGATTGAGGACAGTGGTAGTGGTTTTTTTATGTGGTTTTTAGTAAAGCCTTTGACAAGGTTCATATGGTAGTAATGCTAGATCACGTAAGATTCGGGGACAGCTTCCCAATTGAATGCAAAATTGACTTGATAGTAGGAGTAAGAGGGTGATGGTGGAGGGTTGTTTCTGGCTGGAGGCCTGTGACCAGCATTGTTCTGCAGGGATAGTAGGAACTGCAAATGCTGGAGAATCTGAGATACCAAGGTGTAGAGCTGGATGAACACAGCAGGCCAAGCAGCATCAGAGGAGCAGGAAGGCTGACGTTTTGGGCCAAGAAGCTGCCTTGCTGCCTGTTGCAGGTCCTCAAGTACATTGGATGCAGCAGTTCAGAATTGTGATTCTTCATCACCTCTAGGTCAATTGCTGATGGGCAATCAGTTCTGGTTTTGATGACGCTAACACCCCATGAATGTTTTTTTTTTCAAATTTGTTTTAAGTTACCTACAATTCTGAATGAAGTATCCTGATTTGTTGACTGAGAGAAGTTAATCAAATTTAATGAGTTCTTTTCTCCCCTTGGCAGGAGCTGGAAGAATTCACCTTTATAACCCAGCTGGCTGGACTAACTGACCATCTTCCTATCGGAATGAGGCTGTTCATTTCCATGGTGCCAGAGGAAGATGATGCAAGTCATGGTGTTGATGATGGACTTTGACAAACCCGCTGCAACCAAAAGGATTTGGATAAGTGCCAGAAGCTTCAGAAAGTGAATAAGAGAAATAACTTAATTTTATTTTTAAAAAGAAACAGTAAATAAAACTTTAGAATTTCTCAATGCTGATTATTGAGAGAATCTTCAGCTGCTCCAGATGAGCAACGTTGACAATGGAGAGTGGGGGATATCCTAAAATAATACTTGGGACTGTATTTTCATCATGGTTGGGAAATGAGCAGGACTTGTTTAGTGGCAATAGAACCTATCTGTGGCAGGAAACTGATTGAAGTCACAAATGTCAAGGGCATTGACCCTTAATTGATCTGGATACTAATTCCCTGCTCAATTGGAAACAGTGGGAGTGTGTCAGGTCAAGTGTGGGACTTGATTGAGGACTCCCATTGGAAGTTTAGTTGAAGTTTCTGTTTCTCTGAAAGGAGAAATCTGATGCCATATCTTTTGGCAGATGTAAGAAAGCTACCACTGGAGAGCCAAATGCCTAATACGCAAAGCAGAGCTGACCTGAATCTAATTTTGATGGCAGTGAAAGAGAAGAAAAGGGTGTTATGTGGAGGCCACTGTGCAGAGCACTGGTCTTTTTTTTT
>JAHRHZ010000048.1:3890774-3916432 GCA_024137785.1 Ginglymostoma cirratum | reverse complement strand
GATGAGGTTGTGGATGGTTTGGGAGATGATGGTTTGGTGCTCGGGGGTGGGGTCATGATCCAGGGGGCGGTAGGAGGAGGTGTCAGAGAGTTGGCGCCTGGCCTCAGCAACGTAGAGGTCAGTGCGCCATACTACGACTGCCCCTCCCTTGTCCGCGGGTTTTATGGTGAGGTTGGGATTGGAGTGGAGGGCTGCACGTTCTGCGGGGGAGAGGTTGGAGTGTTTGAGAGGGGTCGAGAGGTTGAGGCGATTGATGGCTCGACGGCAGTTGGAGATGAAGAGGTCGAGGGAGGGTTGGAGGCCTTGGGGTGTATGGGGTATTGTCCACTTTGATCAGAAGAGAAGGATACTATTTAAAAGTAGAAGCTCAAATGCAGGGTACGGAGGGATCTGTGTACCTTTTGTGCATTAATCTCAAAATATGTTGTGCTGGTACAGGAAGTAACTAGAATGACAGATACAGCATAGAAATGGGGAAGATTTGCTACAAATGTACAATGCAATGGTAAGACCATACCTCAAGGAACATGTAGCATTTTTGGCTTTTTTTTTCTGGAAGGAATACTTGATATACTTGCATAGAAGGCAGGTTCATCAGATTGATTACTGGGATGACAGTTTCTCTTGTGCCCATGGGTTAAACATTGGGACCTTAACCCTTGGAGTCTAGAAGATGGAGAAATGATTTTATTGAAACATAAGATTCTGACAGAGCTTGTCAGAGCAGATCCTGTGCAGAACCCGAGAGAGCGCTTTTAAAATATGTCCCCTCATTTCAGAAAACAAAAGGATCTCCCATTTAAGATATATATGAGCAATTTTTCCCTCAGTCATTGCTGTCTAGAATTTTCTTTTCCAGGGTGCTATGGTGGCTCAGTCATTAAATATATTTGAGACTTAGTTTTTGATTGATAAGGGAGGCAGGATTATGGGGAGCAGGCAAGAAAGTAGAGTTAAGACCACAGTGAGATCAACTGTGATCTTGCAAAATGGTAAGATGGTAAATGGACAGGGTTGAGGGCCAAATGGCATGCTCCTCCCTCTGTCTCTAATGATCTTGTACTCCATGGGCAGTTGCAAATCTGTTTTCTCATGTGCCTTTTGAAAGTCCCTGTGCCTGACAGCAATTGTACAGTTTTTCTTATTCTGTTACCTCATCAATAAAACACACATCAAGTTGGTCTCACATGATTTGCCAGTACTGTGTCCATGCTGGTTATCCTTTATATGTCCATGTTTTTCCAAACAGCTTATTAATTTTCTCTAAATTCATGATTCATCTGTTGCAAAAGGATCCTGGGAACACTTTACTTCATAAATTCTCCATTGCTTCCAAGTGACTAAATGAAGTGATGGGTATTGAGATGATGCTATTGTTTTAACTTTATTCTGATTCAGCAGTACTAATAGGATTTATAATCATCTAGCAAGCAACAATTTGATTGGAGATAGTCAACATGGATTCGTCAAGGGCAGGTCATGTCTCACCAACCTCATTGAGTTTCTTGAGAAGGTGACCAAGCATGTGGATGAGGGTAGGGCAGTTGACATGGTGTACGTGGACTTCAGTAAAGCCTTTGATAAGGTTCCACATGGTAGGCTGTTGGAGAAAATGCGGAGGCGTGGGGTTGAGGGAGATTTAGCAGTTTGGATTAGAAACTGGCTTTCTGAAAGAAGGCAAAGAGTGGTGGTTGATGGAAAATATTCAGCCTGGAGTCCGGTTACTAGTGATGTACCGCAAGGATCTGTTTTGGGACCACTGCTGTTTGTCATTTTTATAAATGACTTGGACGCCGACATAGGTGGATGGGTTAGTAAGTTTGCAGATGACGCTAAAGTCGGTGGAGTGGTGGACAGTGTGGAAGAATGTTGCAGGTTGCAGGGAGACTTGGATAAACTGCAGAATTGGGCTGAAAGGTGGCAAATGGAGTTCAATGCAGATAAATGTGAGGTGATGCACTTTGGGAAGAATAACAGGAAGGCAGAATACTGGGTCAATGGAAAGATTCTTGGTAGTGTGGATGTGCAGAGGGATCTTGGTGTCCAGGTACATAGATCCCTGAAAGTTGCCACCCAGGTTGATAGTGCTGTTAAGAAGGCATACGGTGTGTTAGGTTTCATTGGTAGAGGGATTGAGTTCCAGAGCTGTGATGTCATGCTGCAACTGTACAAAACGCTAGTGCGGCCTCAGTTGGAATATTGCGTACAGTTCTGGTCGCCCCATTACAGGAAGGATGTGGAAGCATTGGAAAAGGTGCAGAGGAGATTTACCAGGATGTTGCCTGGTCTGGAGCGAAGGTCTTATGAGGAAAGGCTGAGGGACTTGGGTCTGTTCTCATTGGAGAGAAGAAGGCTGAGGGGATTTAATAGAGACCTACAAAATGATCAGAGGATTAGATAGAGTGGACAGTGAGAGTCTCTTTCCTAGGATGATGACGTCAGCTAGTACGAGGGGGCATAGCTGCAAATTGAGGGGTGATAGATTTAAGGCAGATGTCAGAGGCAGGTTCTTTACTCAGAGTGGTAAGGGCGTGGAATGTCCTGCCTGCCAATGTAGTTAACTCAGCCACATTAGGGGCATTTAAACAGTCCTTGGATAAGCATATGGATGATGATGGGATAGCGTAGGGGGATGGGCTTAGATTAGTTCACAGGTCGGTGCAACATCAAGGGCCTGTTCTGTGCTGTATTGTTCTATGTTCTGTGTTCTACTGACTAATTTAGGCAGTGATTTTTGTACTCCCTGTGGCCAGTGAATAGCATTTTTGACTTGCACAGTGGCAAACTATCATCTGGTGACTATACGGTGACTCAAGCCGTTTAAGTTTTGGGTGAGGAGGGACGAACTAGCTCGCCTCCTTTATTCATCTGCCCCTGATTGGTCACAACACAATTTTAAAAGGATCCCTCCCTTGTGAATACCTTTGTCCCTACCAAATGAATTTGTTCAAAATAAACGAATTTAACAAAAGAATGACTTTTAATTAGTAAATACAGAAAGAAGGAATAATACGATATGCAAATTAGGACTAAAGAGACAAAAAAACTAGTGCTAAAAGATATTTAGGTCAGTGTCTCTCAGGGTTGTTTGTGAAGAGTAGAATATTGATAGTTGAACAGTCAATTTTAGAATTCTCGGATTTTGCAGGTCATTTGAAATCCTTCACCTGTATTCTTTTAACAGTGGTTTTTTGCTAGCATACCTTCTTTGACTACATGTAGATCAGGGTTGCATCTGGTTTTTAACCACAATTTATTTGTATTTTCCTGGAAAGGCAGAAAACAAAACGATTTCAAGAGGTAGCTTTCTGCTGAGAAGATGGGAGATCATCAGCTCTCTTCCTGTTACATATCTATCCTGTCGTGTAGGATTTCTAACACTGTATAAGTGTGATAGTCCATGGGTCCAACACAGGACTTTGCCGGGCATCATTGAATTTACATCTTGATCTTTTGAAATCATAGAATCCTTACAGTGTGGAAGCGGGCCATTCAGCCCATTGAGTCCATCTGACCTTCCAAAGAACATCCTACCCAGGCCCCCCCCCCCCCCCCAATTCTAGGCCTGTAGGCCTGCATTTCCCCTGGCTAACCTACCTAGCCTGCACACTAGGGGGCAATTTAGCATGGCCAATCCACCTAACTTGCACATCTTTAGACTGTGGGAAGAAAACCATGCAGACGTGGGGAGAACGTGCAAGCTCCTCCACACAGACAATTACCCAGAGGTGGATTGAACCCAGGTCCCTGGTGCTGTGAGGCAGCAGTGCTAACCATTGAGCAACTGGGCATGTATATGTAGATGTATATGAATTCATAAAGTTTGAGAACTTCACGCTGAGTGGAGGTTACATCACTTGAAAGTTCTAAAACTGGTATTCCTAAGATTTTTAGGCAAACATAATGAGGAAAATGAAACCAAGGTTAAGTATTCAATGTGTGATTTAATTGTGGAAGACTGGGTGACAGTTTTTATATCTTGTTTTATCCACAAGTAATCCAATTTCTAGTTTCTAAAAATGTTATTGAGAAGTTTAGATCCACAAGATGTAAGCATTAAATCATGCTACTTTTAAAAGGAGCTTTTAGGTTAACTGCCAGTTTTTTTTCTTTGGAGGAAAGATGTTAGAAGAAAAGGTTTTGAAATGTATTGTCAACAGATTTTTAAGTGCTTGACTATATTATTTGTTCTCCCTGCAGTTCTGATTTGTCACTCAGTTCAAACTCTTCTTGTAGAGAGTTGAAAGATTATTGCACGAGTGTGCAGCAACCAAAGTGTGACTGAACAGGAAGTACTAATTCCCTTACCTTTAGTTTTACTGTCATACCAGTGAAATGAAGCAGAAGTAATTTTGCAATCTGGGAATACTATTTGAATTGTTGTTAATGTGGCAAAGCACTGCCAAATTGTGTACAAGTAGCAGTGATAACTGGATAATCGGGTCGAAAGAGCAGATGAGGTTCAATACGTGCAAGTGTGAAGCAGTGGAATTTAGTAGGAAGTATAAGGGGAGATGTAATGTGCTAGGAGGGACAGTTTTAAGAGATACAGAGAGACTGAGGATGCTCGTGATGTCACAACAGGTTAATAAAACATATGGTATTCTGGGTACACAGGATGTTAAACATCTATGAATACTAGAGAGGCCCCAGCTAGCACATTCTTTCCACCTCTGAACACCACGCTTTAGGAAGGCTTATAGATGATATTTGTTAGAATGGTTCCAGAGATTGGGGATTATAGTCACTTGGATAGTTTGGACAAGCTAGGGTTGCCTGTAAAGCAGAGAAGATCAAGAGAAAATCTGATAGAAGCGTTTCGATGTGGTAACTAAAGTAAAACTGCTTTCAGGATGCAGATGGAAAGCAACGAGTTCCAAAAAAAACCTGAGACATCAGTTTTTTTTTCTAAAAATATAGTGGATTGTTGTGATCTGGAAGGTACTGCTCCCTAAAGCTTTCAAAAAGAAAATGGATAAATAATTACAAGAAAAAGATGAAGCGGACCTTGGAGAAGGACTAGTGGTTTAGAACTAACTGAATTGTTCTTCAGAAAATGGCACATGCTCTATTCGATGAATAACTTTCCATTCTGTACCAATTGATGACTTTTTTGTTTACTTGAGGAATAAATATGGCAGAACTAAAACAGAACCGTGATATCTTGCAGCCATTGGAAAGACAGTAGCTGTAACAGGGCACTGCTCCCTCAGTACTGCACTGATGTGTCAGCCTCATTTTAGGCTCAAATTGATAGGATGGAACTTGAACCGACAACCACCTAACTCTCAAGAATACTGGTACTGAATCGATACAACTCGTGCGTTGTTGGGAGGAAATTGGAAATTTGTCTGTTTCTGGTTAGCTGCAGGATTTCAGTAAGGCCCGCGGGTTTCTGTCATGTTGCTTGTAAAGGAGGGAAAGGAGCTTAGAGATTAGGAAGACCCTATTGCTACTGAACTGGAGTACTATTGATGAGATAATCAAGGTGTTGTCAAGAATATAAGTGAGGTGAGGAATTACATAATTGGCAATAACTGTCAGTTTCATTTTGCCTCCCTGCCCTCTTTCCCACTTACAATCTCAGAATTGTAATGGTGTGGAAGGAGACCATTCATCCCATCATGACTGCATTGGCTGTTGGAGCTTTTTGATTTGATGTCAATCATGTGCTTTTTCCATGTAACCATACACATTATTTCTGTTCAAATAATCAACTAAGGCTCTGTTGCCTGACTTCCAGGCAGTACATTCTGGATGCCAACCACTCGCTGTTTGCAATTGTTCCTCACCTGCATTTGTTTCTTTCACAAAGCACTTTAAAACTGCCCTCTGATTCTCTATTCCTTTTATAAATGGGAATAGTTTATCCCTATCTGATCTTTCCAGACTCCTCGGATTTTGAAAACTTTCATCAAATCTCCTCTCAGCCTTCTCTCCAGTCCCAGCTTTTCCTACCTGTCTTCAAAGCTGAAGTTTCTCATACCTGGGATCTTTCTCATAAACTTATTCTGCACTAACTCCAGCACATTCACATCCTTCCTAAAATGTGGTGCCCAGAATTGTACATGATGTTTCTGCTGTTCTAGCTCTTGTGCTGTATAATACTATTACTGAAGCCTAGGATATTGTATATTTTATTAACAGGCTCTCTGCCTGCCTTGCTGCTTTTAATGACTTATGCACAACAACGCCCAGATCTGTCTGCTCTTACACACCCTTTATAAGTGTACCCTTTAGTTTATGTTCATTGTAGCATACTGCATCATCTTTAGCTTCTGCGCATTGATTTCATCTGCCACCGAACTGCCTGCTCTGTATCAATGTACTTTCCAATTTCTTCCCTAACCATCTCGCTATACAATTCTCCCAAGTTTGGCATCACTGGCAAACATTGGAATTATCCCCTGCAATCCAAGATCTAGATCACTTAGATAAATGAGAAAAAAAGTCTTGGTGCAGACTTTTGGGAATTCCATTACAGCCTTGCTCTAGCGCAAAGAATAGCAGTTAACCATTACTCTCTGTTACTATCCCTCAATCAATTTTATATCTCATTGCTCCTGTTCTTTTTATTCCCTGATCTATACCTTTCCTCATAGGTCTGTTGCATGGCACAGTATCAAATAACTTCTGGAATCCAACGTACACCATGTCAACAGCCATAGAGACATTCAGCACGGAAATAGACCCATTGGTCCAAATCATCCATGCCAATCAAGTTTCCCAAACTAAAGTAGTCCTACTTGCTTGTATTTGGTCCATACCCTCTAAACCCTTCCTATTCATATTCATATATCCATCCATGTAATTGTACCTGCCTCCTCCATGTTCTCTGGCAGCTTGTTCAATACACGTACAAGTTTCTGTGAAAAAGTTACCCCTCGGGTCCCTTTTAAATCTCTTCTCCTTTAGCTTAAATCAATGCCCTCTCGTTTTGATCTCCCCTCCCCTGAGAAAAAGACCTTGGCAATTCCTTGAGGGATTAGTAGGCCCTGACCAGCACCTGCATCATTCTCAATTCCTAAACTGCACCCAGGTGATTGCTGCTGGAAAGATCAATTTGGCCTCAGTACCCTTGTTCTAAGCTAGGGTTGGGCAGAAGGAAGAAAGCAACCAGGTTTGCCAGTCCCAGTTATTATCAGATGACCTCTGCTGTAGAAGCCATGTGTGTGAAGGACAGTATTGGGGTGGCTAGCATGCTCCATTGTTGCATTGATCCTCACTGAGGAATCTCACAGGAAGAATGGCTGGCAACCTGAGCCAGTGTATTCACCGAGGCAAAATCTTCAGTTGGAGCAGATCATTAGTTGGAAAGCATGAAGTACAGAGAGCACAGAATGAATGAGGAGGAGCAGGTTCAAGTGTAAGATTGCACAGCCCGATAACTGACTTACTGTCAAGTTATATTTAATAAATGAAAGCTCTGTGTATTCACATGGAGTTAATTTGCTTGTATAATCTCACTCTGATCATGTGCAATATTAAAATACTTCAGTAAAGTCAGCTGTCAGCAAACAGGCATCCAGAATGAGGGGCAAATGAGCCCAGGCATCTTGACTTACTGTCACTCCTGTGGCTTTCCATGGCAGGATGTGGATTGGCCACACTGCAGCCAGCAAAGGAGTCTTTTGCCTCTGTACAAAGCAGGAGCCATACTTCAAATCTTTGACAGCCTGCAGCCAGCTGCTACTGAATTGGCATCTGCAGCCATGAGGAGGACTGAGGCAACAGATGACCAAGCAGGAAATTGCATAACACTCCAAGATAGCTGCACCCCTTGAATTCTGCCTTTGAGTAGCACTGATTTTTATCCCTCGCTCACTTGTGCGATTCTTTTGGTTACCTAGACCTTCACCACTACAGTACCCTCCTGACACTTCTCTGCCTCCTTTCTTGCTTTTATCCTTTTTAGACACCCCTCAAAACCTGGCTCGTTGACCAAACCTTTAGTTATATATTTTATGATCTAATCTGTTCTAATGTCTTTCACTGCCCTATTCTGCTTTATAACATTCCTGTGAGGCACCTTTGGGTTGTATTGCCATAAAGACAAAGTAAATTTAAGTGGTTTTTAACCATTCTTTCTTGAAGGCAGTGACTGTTGCTGTGATTTTTACGCTGACTTTTAACCACCACCACCTAGGGACATCCATTACATGTGAGCCTGGACCATGAGGGTCAACTTAACTATGGTGGGAGTGTGGTGGAAACAAAATCATAATCATGAAAGGGCAGCACATGTCTCATTGATTAGCACTGCTACCTATCAGCACCAGGGACCTGGGTTCAATTCCAGCCTTGGGTGGCATTTGTACATTCTCCCTGTGTCTGCATAGGTTTCCTCCAGGTGTTCTGGTTTTGTCCAACAGTCCAAAGCTGTGCAGGTTGTGTGAATTAGCCATGCTTTGTTGCCATTTAGCATCCAGGGATATTTAGGCTAGTTGGATTAGCCGCAGTAAATGTGGGGTTATGGACATAGGTAGGTGGCTGGGTCTGGTTGGGATGCTGTTTGGCGGGTTTGTGCAGTCTGGATTGAATGGCCTCTTTCCACACTATAGGGATTCTGTGATTCAATGATAATAGCCAAGGCAGAATATGTTCTCGCTCAAAGCTTATACTCCTTGAAAAGTGAGTGAGAGTGGAGATTAAGAACAGGAAACTGGTCAATTACTCCCCATTGCCAAAGTCCTGCTCCATAAACAGTTAGAGCCTATTTTTCCCATAAATAATGCTGACTCTTCAAAATCAATCTGCAATTTTCCATGTGACTATTCTACCCTGAATAATTGTTTCTAGAAGTTTCCCCACCACCAGAGTTAAACTGATCTTTAATTGCTGGACCGCTCTGTTTAACCTTTTTTGAACAAGGATATAATGTTTGCAATTCTCCAATTCCTCTGGCACCGCCTCTAAATCCAGGAATAATTGAAAGATGGTTGCCAGTACCTCTGATTTCCTTTCTCAGTTCTGCTTCAGTATCCTTGGCGTGCATCTCATCCTGTCCCAGTGCCTTATCAATTTGTACGTACTGACAGCTTATCCAATACCTCAGCAATTTTGAAATTTTCAGGTGTCTGAGTTCGTCTGTCACTATGCGTTGGGCAGCATCTGCCTCGTAGGTAGAGATTGACGTAAGGCATTCACTTAACATATCAGTCATGTCTCTTGCTTCTGTGTCAAGTCTTTTCCTTGGTCTCTAATTAGCCCTACTCTTTTATTTACCATTCTTTTACTGATTATGTTCCTCTAGAAGACTTTGAAATTTTCCTGTCTATTAAATGCCAATTTTTTTTTTTTTTTTTTTCAAAATTCCTCTTTGCTGCTTGTATTTGTTTTTTAACTTCATTTCTGCACCTCCTGTAACAGTTTTCAGACTTATGGGATAGCAAATCAGCGGAGACAAATGGAGTGTACATCCTGCAGTTTGTAAGAGGTTATGGACATACCATGTGCCTCAGGCCAACACATCTGTAAGAAGCAGCTACAGAAGTTTCACCTCTGGGTTTCAGTTTAAGCAGCGACTGGATTCATTGTGCCTGCAAGGCACTAGGCTACATGAATAGAACGTGTAGGGAGATAGTTAACATCGCAGATTAGAAGCGTACAAGCAGAAAGGGAATGGGTGACTACCAAACAGTCAAAGAAAACCAGGCAGCTCGTGCAGGAGTCCTGAGGCTGTTAATACTTGCCAATTGGTATTCCATTTTGGAAACTAGTGAAGGGATGGTTCCATGGTACCAAGGGCATCTCGGTGGAGATGGGGATGGATGGGCAATAGTGATCGGTGATTCTGGAGTTGGTGGGGGGGTGGGGGCAAATAAGTGTTTCTGTGGCGTGAAATTTGATACCAGGATGATGTGTCACCTCCCAGGTTCCGGGGTCACTGATGTCATAGGCTGCAGATCATCATTCCAATGGAGGGGATCAGCCAGAAGTCATGGTCCACATTGATACCAACTGCCTGAGTTGGAAGAGGGATGTGGTCCTGAAAGTAGAATTCGGGAAGCTAGGAGGAGAATTTAAAAAGCAGGACCTCTAGCAGTAATCTCAGAATTACTCCCAGAACCCTGTCATTCTGAGCATAAGAACAGAAGATTGGTTGATTGGACACACAGCATTGGAGTGAGAAATTGAAATTGGCACTAATGAAGAAAATTATTCTTACTCTGGAGTGCCCATTGTCCTTTTCTATTTTCATCTGAAACCCTATGATACAATGATCACTATCCCATAAATGTTAACCTGTTGACATTTAATGTGCTTTGCCCACCTCGTTCCAAGAAACGAGTACAGCAGTGGCTTCTTTCTTGTTACACTATATTACTGTGGGAAATCCTTCTGAAATCTAAGAATGCTTGTCCTCTCTGTCCTTAACATGACTACTATTCCACTTAATATTCAGGAAGTTAAGGACCCCATTATAACTATTCCATCATGTTGGATTGTCACCCCCACCCTCCATGCTTAGTCTTTTTCACTGCAGTTATGATACCTATTTTATGGACTGCTCTCCTGGTTCCTGATTCTTATCATAGCCTACTCTCCACTTCTGCATTTTGACGTCGTGAAAAGCTGGTGAACTGTGGGAAAATTGTATGAATCCTCAGATAATTTAAAGCTTTATAGCATGGTACCTTCCCTCCTTTTAAATGGATCACCTCGCAATTCACTCTTACCAATTGGCCACATGTTGAACAAGTTCGCTCCAGGATAGGGTCTGAAGCTGGCTGTACCATGTTCCATGGTCCTTGTTCTCAAAAATAATGCAACAGCGCCACCAAGCTTAAATACCCAATAATACCAAAGATTATACAGGAATTGATACGTAATAAGTGCGTGTAGATTTTAAAACATTGATTTATAATGTTAGTGAACTAAAGTGTTATCTTGGCTGTGCTGTTACTGTCTACTGTTGGTTAATATATATCTTTTGGAGGTCTGGCAGATGTGTTGTATTACACCCTGCATCAACTTAATCTGAGCATTACAAATCTGAAGTCTAATAGATCCATTTCTTTTGCACAGTTTCGTTTTTTTTTAAGATGGATAAATCTCATAACCTGTATCATGATATAATGATTACTTATCATGTTGCTTGATGTTTCTGTTTTTAGAAAAGGACAAGCATGCAGTAATTCCCAGTTACAGTTCTACTGGAGTCAAATTATGTAGATAGATTAGAGAAACTGGGACTGTTCTTATTGGAGAAGTGATAATAGAGGTGGGAATTTGATAGAGGTGTTCAAAATTTTGAGGGGCCTGGACAGAGTAGATAGAAATTGTTACCATTTACAGAAGAATCAACAGTCTGCAGGTATAGATTTCAGGTACTTGGTAAAAGAAGCAATGGTGACATGAAGGCAAAACTTCTTTGACTCAGCAAGTGCTTAGGATCAGAAATACACTGCCTGAGTGTGATGAAGATAGATTCAAGTGTGACTGAAAAGAGAATTGGATCACTATCTTGGAAAAAAAAAATCAGGGCTTTGAGGAAAAGATGGATGAGTGACAGGAGCTGAATTGCTGCTGCCAAGGGCTATAACTGACTTAATGGGCGAGTAATCTTGTTCTGTGCTGTAAACATCCTGTGATTCTAAGTTGCTGACTTGTACATTGTTTGCCAGCCATTTGTGTCAGGGAATTATGAATTTATGGATAAAATTTTTGGGCTGTATTCTCACAGGTCCCTGATGTGCACCATAGGCGGGTGAAGGAAACCTAGAGGAACCTGGGAAACATTGGTTTGATGGAACCAGCTGTTTTCTTCCTCTCATTTTTGTTTGTGCATCACTGTAAGCGTAGGTCCTCAGTCCTGGTTCTGCATGTTGGTTTCAAATGTTTGCTCCAGAGTTTTTATACCCTAATTTTTCACCATGCTCTCTGCAGTCCTAATTCCTGCGGTTTCTGACCCATATTGGCTCCTAGGCTGGTAATGTCTTGATTTTAAAATTCTACCCTTGTTTTAAAGTCTTCCACGGGCTCACCCCTCCCAGCTCTGTAACTTCCTCCCAGCCCCACAATCCACCTGTCTAATTCAGTTCACTTATGCATCCATGATTTCATTGACTGTAATGTTGACAGCCACGTCTTCAACTATCTGAGCTTTTAGCTCTCGGAAATTGCAATGTCTCTGACGTCGTCATTGTCGTTCCTGGGCAATCACTATCCAACAGCCATGAAAACTGCACAGGTGTTACAGCCAGTGATGGCCACTAGGAGGAGGTTGCTCTAAGTCCTCAATGTTGACCCTGGGCCCCACGAAGTCTCATAGCATTGAGTCAAACTTGATCGAGGCATCATCCTCCTGGTTATCGTTTAACTCTAGCTTCAAACTGATGACAAGGTGGACATGGAAAGAATGTTTTGTCTTATGGATAAGTCCAGAAGTAAGGGATACAGTTTAAAAATTAGGGGCTAGCTATTTTAGGACAGCTGAGACTTTTTTTTTTTTGAGAGTCTCTGGTGCTATCTTCCTCAGGTGGTAGTGGGGATGGTTGCTGAATATTCTTAAAGCAGGAATAGATTCCTATTAGAAGGAGAATCCAAAATTATTGGTCATTGATGGGAATGTAGAAGTCAAAATCGACAGATCAGTCATGATTTTATTGAATGATGGAACAGGCTTAAGGGTCTGAATGGCCAGCTACTCCAGTTCATGCGTTCATAACTCAAGACTGGGCATCCATGAGGCTGATGTATGCCATCAACTGCAACTGAATTGTATTTAATTAAAATTTGTAATCTCATGGCCCAGCATTCCCTTACTCTACTGTTACCACCAAATTAGGCAATCGACCTGTTGCTCAATGAAGAGTGCTGAAAGCTTGGCCTCAATGAGGTGTCAATGCAGTGAAACTAAAGCACAGAACAGTTTACGTGCCAAGAAGTGTAGCAACACGCAATAGGCAGAGGCAAGCAATCCACAACAAATTAATCAGTTGTGAGCTCTGCTGGACAAAGCAGCCTGCTTGATTGCTACCCATCTATCACCATCAACGCCCATCATTATGAATACACAGAGATAGCAATGTGTATCATCTACAAGATGTACTGGAAAACTCACCAAGCTCCTTAGACAACACCTGCCAAACCTGCAACTTCTCTGCCAGAAGCAGAAGGGAGTCAATACATGGGAAAACCACCACCTGCAAGTTCCCCTCCAAGCCACTCGTCATTCTGACTTCGAACTATATCACCATTCCTGCACTACTGCTGGCTAAAAATCCAGGAATGCTTCCCTGGTAGCACTGTGGATGTGCCATCACCATGTGAACTGCATTGGTTCAGGAAGGTAGCTCACCATCACTTTCTGGAGGACAATGTGGGTTATCAGTAAATGCCAGCTTAGCCAATGATGACCACATCCTGTGAACGAATAAAGGAGAACTCTTTCTACATCTTTCTACCATCTATCTTTTTTTACAATTGTTCCTTCAAACCTATTGCCATATGTTTAGCCACCTGTCTTCAATATCCTGCTAGCTCATTTTCAAACCAGATAATGTACCTGTGAAGGAGCACAATACACTTTAATACGTTGAAGAGAAGTGGAACATAGAGAAGACAATCCAGCCACATTAGCCAAAGAACTTGCTTTGGAGCATTAAAGAACTGTCCATTTAGCACTTGAAATCTTAACCCACTCAGCCAGATCATGACTGATCTCTGCCTCAGTTTTGTTGAGCTGCATTTGACTCATGTTTTTAATGCCGTCCCCTGATGAAGTTCTATCTCTTTCTTGGTTTTAGCTTCTACAGTTGTTTGGAGAAAGTGTTGCAGATGTTCCTGGCCTTTTATGTGGAAACCATGCTTTGTAATTTCACTCCTAAATTGCCAAATTCTAATTTAAGTTTGTGTTCCTTTATTTTCTCTGGTGAAAATCCAAAACAGCTTCTCTAATTATGTTATCAAATGCTTCCATGATTTTAAACAACTTGATCAGAATTTGGGTGTACTAGCCAAGTTTATACAATCTGTCCTGCTGATTTAACCTTTCAAGCTGATGAATTGGCGTTCCATTCTCCTTCACGCCATCTTCCTAAAATGTGGCGCTCAAAGCAGGATGCAGTATTCCAGATGGAGTCTAATCAAGGAACTGCAACTGTAACACTACAATTCCAGCCTCTTTAAGAGCGAAGTCTGCATTCTATTAGCCTTTTTGATCCACGTGTTTTTCCCATGTGATGATGGCGTGGTGGTAATGATTTTGGACTAATAATCCAGAGGTCCCGATTTGTATTCTGGGGCGTGGATTCGAACCTAATGGCTGCAGCCAGTGGAATTTTAAATTCAGTTAATAACATCTGGTATTAATGGTGACTGTGAAAAGCATTAATTATCGTAAAAACCCATCTGGTTCACTAATATCCTTTAGGGGAGGAAGTCTTCTCTGTGTTCGATGTTTGGCCTAGCAAACCATTTAAATTATGGGCACATAGGAGTGGATAACAAATGCTGGCCAGCAATGCCCACATCCCATGAAAGAATGGGGGAAAGAAAAGCATGTCTTGGATAGACATCTGTAAAGGTACAGCAAAAACTAGTAACCTTGTCAATATTGGATCAAAGAATCCAATCAATCTCCTGTCATCTCTGTTACCTGGTCGATCTTTAATTTTGATTAGGTTATGTGGGAATTGCCCGCTTCTGTCTGATTTGAGGAAAATTCATCTTTTTTTCGTTTCATTTCCTAGGTTTGTTGTTGGTTCTGATCGTGCCATATTCATGCTGCGTGATGGAAGCTATGCTTGGGAGATTAAAGACTTCCTGATAAATCAGGAGCGCTGTGTAGACGTTACTGTTGAAGGGCAGACATACCCCGGAAAAGCAGCAGAGAAAAAGAAGAATGAAATCAAGCCTGATAAGAAAAAAGATGCAACAGTTTCACAGAAAGGCAACCGAGCAAATAAAAATGAACTATGACATAGTTGAGTTAGATGGTGTTCAAAATGAATAGATGAAATTCATTTTTTTTGTATTAGTTTCTTTTGATGTTGAGAACTATTATTGAATCGATGGTGCTGGATGTTACAGCTGACCAAATCTTTTGATGATAAAACTGCAACGTGAAATCCACCTAACAGCTATTCCAAATATACAGGTACTGCATTGTCTCTTTGTGAGTTGCAGCCTTTTTTTTTAAAGAAAGGCAAAAATGGAATTGCCTCTGTACAGTTGTAAACATAAATCACATTTGCTGCCAGTATCTTTCACCTCTGCATTATACAAGATTTCTCTTCATTTTGTAATAATTTAAACTTGACTATCAATACAGATTTTTTTCTGTCATTTAAGTAATACTTTGACACAGACCATTATTTTCTATTGATGCCTTTGTGAGCAGTGATGTGATTTTAATTTCAAAAAGAAATTCTTGAAAATGCAGCAAGCGTGTGGTCCATATAGCCGTGTTACGTATTTAATTAATTTCAGGATATTTCTGTACTCTATATTTAAATGTCTTCACTATATCATCAGCCTTTGTGTTGACTCAGCTGATGCTGCCCTGCAGCCATGGTATATTTTGGTCTATTTTCTACTGAGAGCAAAAAAGCAATTTGTCAGTGACTTCAGTTTTCTTTTAAAGGAAGTCACTCAAATTTCTACGTGACTTTTGTCCTGAACTGTAGAAAGGTGATCCTGTCTTTTTTTTCTAAATAGACAGAAGCCCCAACTCAGCCTCGTGTGTACGTACAATAGTCATTCAATTGCTGTAGAAAGCGTCCAGAGCTTCAAATATGTTTCCTGAATCTTACTGCTCACACTACCAGCTTTTACAATGGTTTAAACTATCATTGTACTGAGTTTTACTAATAAAACCTCACTTGTTCAAAGGAGGCAGTGTCTGAGTGCTTTTTTTTTTTTTTTTGCTACTATTATGACAAGATTGCCTGGGTTTAAATTACTTCCCAGTATTCTGTGATTTCAGTGTTTGTGGCACATGGAGATGGCCACTGGGCTGCACTGTATTATTTCCATGAGTGGAACTGTGTTGCTGAGCAATCAAAGTTTCCAAATAATCGAACAGATGTTGGGGAGCTGGCAAACCCTTAACATGCTCTTCCCAGTGTGAGTAGCTCCATCTGTTCCTGTTTCTAACTCATACGAAATACAAATTCAATCAAAGTACCTCAGGGCACATGAAATTAAATTGTCCTTTTGGATCCTTCACTAGGTTTAAAGTCCCAACTTGGTGGAGTTCTGACTTGGGGAAAGTGTCTGGAGAAAGAAGCATTTAGTACGTTTGATGAACAATTCATCAACTCCCTTCCTCTGTCTCATAAGAAAAAAATGTATTAGAGATTTTGGTTTTGTACTGCCCAGTTTAGGAAAGGTTATCTTTAGTCTTTGGTCAGTTTTAGAGTCATACAGTGTAGAAATAGGCCCTTGGTCCCAACTTGCCTGTGTCAATTAGACTTCCTAAATTGAACTAGTCCCATTTGCCTGTGTTTGGCCCATATTCCTCTTAACCTTTTCTATCCATCTACCCATCCAGATGCCTTTTAAACGTTGTACCTGCCTCTACCACTTACACCAGCACCTCGTTCCATATAAGCACCACCCTCTCTGGAAAAAGTTGCCCCTCAGGCACTTTTTAAATCTTCCCCTCTAACCTTAAAACTATGCCATCTAGCTTTGGATTCCCCTATCTTGGGGTGGGGGGAAGACTTTCGTTATTCATGTTATCAGTACCCCTCATGATTTTATACACCACTATACGGTCACCTCTCAGCCTCCTGTGCTCCAGAGAAAACAGTCCCAGCCTACCCTGTTAACTCAAACCTTCCAGTCTGAATAAAATTCTTGTGAATTTTTCTTTTTGTACCCTTTCCAGATTTCTTGTGTTTTCTACCATAAATGCCCTGTGTTGTCAATGAAGTATTGGAGTACTGAAGATAAATAGCATGTGATTACTTGTGGCTGGGATTATGCAGGGCCAGAAGAAAACTTGTTAAAATACAGAAGTGGTAACCTTGAATGTGCTGCGACAGGATCTTGAACATTTAATGTATCTAAGTGAATAATCGTATACCAGAGTTTACCAAGTATAAATTAAATTGCCCTTCCTCTGGGTATAAGTCTGAGACAGGATTAGCATTCACTTGCATATTTTACAAAAGAGTTGGCATTCCATTTTGCTATACATTCAACAATGTGTTTTTAAAACTAATGCCATATGTAACATGCTAAATATGACCATTGTATTAATTTGGAAGACAAGAACTGAGTAATTGGCATCACCCTGTTTGTTTGATATTAATTGGATAGTTTGTGCTATTTTAAGCTGTTGTAGTCTCTTGGGTGTCATTGTGGCTTGGTGGTTAGCACTGCTGCCTTGCAGAACTTGAAATCCAGGTTTGATTCCAGCCTTGGATGACTGTGTGGAGTTTACATGTTTTCTCTGTGTCTTCATGGGTTTCTGCCATGTGCATATTAGGTGGATTGACCAGGCAAAATTGCCCTGTGGTGTCAAGGGATGTGTAGGGTAGGTGGATCAGCCATGGTAAATGCGAGGTTAGAGGGCTAGGGTGAGGAGCTGGGTCTAAGTGGGATGCTCTTCGGAGGGTTGGTGCAGACTCCATGGGCTGAATGGCTTTTTTCTGCACTACAGGGATTCTATGATTCTAACAAAGATTAACCAGGCTGGTTAGATTGAGACAAAGCTGGAACAATATTCATAAAGTAGCCAATAAACACACTAAGGAATTTAGGAAAAATGTCTTTTATAGTAATTAGAATATGAGCTGATGCCATGTACTGTGTTTTTTTTTTATTGCAGTGGGTAGCATCCCTGCCTGTAAGACAGAGGCTCTGGGTTTCAATTGCATCCCAGGACTGGAGTGCAAAACAAGGTATATTCATAATATGGACAAACTATCAACCTTAATCTTTCCAGCACACACCAATGGCAAGTGTAAGTGGTCAGCCACGTGATAGAAAGTTGGAGCCGCTGCCATCATCGTGTCCATAGGTCCAGATTACTACATGTGGAAAAGTGTACATTGCCACAGAAGTTGGACGCTGAGTAATCTGTAGCACACTACCACCTCTTTGTTTTAACTGTTATTACTTGTGCACTATTTGTTTTTCCAAAACAAGTCTTGTAGATTCATAGCAGTCATTGTGGAGTGAAGAGATTAAAATAGGAAATATTCAACCAGGCGTGACAGCATTAATGGAGAGAGTAACAGAGTTGATATTTCATGGCTGTGACCTTTTATCAGAACTGTGCAGCGAAAGAAGTGTTGGGTTAAGTATTTTAATACAAAAATGTTGGGGATTTCCATTATTTTGTATTGGTTCTTTTGTCCTCTGATTTTAATGGATTTTTCTCCGAATTAGTTTAATGTTGTTTGAATATTGTGATCGTTTTCATGAGTCAGTGCCAATTTTGTTCATACTTAATTTGCCACCAGGGTATTGAAAATTCCAGTATATTTACATTGTGTTAAATGTAGAATCATGGTAATTAGCATGTTTGTAAGTTACCAATGGAAAGTTTAGTTAATGTCATGTGATGGTGTTACCAGGGTCTGGTCAGGAAACCTTTATCGGAAACAAACGCAGAAATTGCTGGAGAAACTCAACAGGTCTGGCAGCATCTTGTTTTGAGTCCAGTGACCATTCTTTGGAACTGATAACAACTAGGAAAGGGTAGTATCTATGCTGATGGGGGTGAAGGAAGGAAGGAGTGAGTGGATAGGTAAAGATGGAGCCCAGAGAGAGAGAGAAAGTTAGGTGGTCAAAGCAATGTTTAATGGTATGCCAGGGAAGGAGAATAGCTGATAATGGGAATAAGTAGGTAAAAATGGGTTGGCTATGCTGAAAGCAGCCCAGGTCATCTCATTTTCCACTTACCACGGAGGCAATGGCCTAGTGGTATTATCGTTGGACGGTTAATCCAGAGACCTAGATAATGTTCTGAGGACCTGGGTTCAAATCCCACCATAACAGATGGAGGAATTTGAATTTTAAAAAAAAATCTGGAATTAAGAGTCTAATGATGACTGTGAATCCATTGCCAATTGTTGGAAAATCCCACATGGCTCACTAATGCCCCTTAGGGAGGGAAACTGCCATCCTTATCTGGTCTGGCCTACATGTGACTCCAGACCCACAGCAATGTGGTTGACTCTTAATTGCCCTCTGGGCAATTAGGGATGGGCAATAAATGCTGCCTAGCCAGCAACACCCTCATCCCGTGAATGAATTAAGAAAAAAAAAACTCGGCAACCTTCATATTGAATGGAGTAATTTTAGGGCCTGAATACCTTTTTCCATGTCCTTTACCCATCCGCACCTCCGACCCTGTCCTAGCTGCTACTGGTTCTGAAAAGGGTCACTGGATTTGAAGCACTAACTCTGCTTTCTCTCCCCAAATGTTGCCCGAGTTCCTGAATTTCTCTAGCAATTTCTGATTTTATTTCAGATCTTCAGCATTTTCAGTTTTTAGTTTTTAAGCATGTATCAGAGTCTATTGTTGTTAATACACAAAATGTTTTACGCTTCCTTACATTATAAAGTGACCTAGAAAGATCAATTGCTTTCACCTAATCAATGATTGCAACTTAGTGTCTAAGACAACATCTGGAAAGTACCATTTAAAATATCAGAGTAGGTTTACTATACAGTAGTTTCTTAAGAGAGCAGACCCTTTATAACATTTTTATAAAGTACTTTATTTTGTTTCTCTTTCTACAATGTTAGAATCTCTAAAATGGTATTTTCACCTCTTTTTGTTCTATTGATTTTCAATTGCATTATGAGAGGCAAGATTTTCATTTGCTGTAGTCCTGCATCTAGTCATGTTATTGGCCCTCAGGTTACTTATGCATGCAGTACTGAGTTTAATATTTTGACCTCTTCTTATTTTGTTTATTTAAAAAATATCCCTGTTGGAGGCACCCATCGAGTCCACGTCTTTCAGAGATAATAAGAACTGCTGATGCTGGAGTCAGAGATAACACAGTATGGAGCTGGAGGAGCACAGCAGGCCAGGCAGCATCAGAGGAGCAGGAAAGTTGACGTTTGGGTTCAGGACCCTTCAGAAATGAAGAAGGGCCCTGACCCAAAACGTCAATTTTCCTATCCACTGTCAGTGAGTACAGGCATTTATAGCAAACACTCTCTTGCATCTGGCTTTAATTAGAAAAAAAAAGTCTTTTCCTGATCAGTCTTACCAAAATGTTAATTTTGAAAAATCAGGAATTTCCATCATTAACAGAATTTAAGGTCCCAGATTGGAGAAATGGCTGAAATTGGACAATTAGCTGCAGGTGTTATTTGACTTTTTTTTAATACATTGCAATGTTGCTGACAATATGTTCCATTCTTATTTAATCATTATTTTCCAGTTTGATAGCTGACTTAATTTAAGATCAAATGACTTTCATTTCTTTTGCTTTCTTACAACTGGTTACAAACTTAACTCTACACACCTGTGTACCCAGATAAGCTTTCATCTCCTTGGTAATCAAGAATCTATCTACCTCTGCCTTTAAAAAAAATTTAAAGATTCTGCCCCCAATTTTGAGGAAGAGAACTTCAAAGGCTTAACTCTCAAAGATAAAAAAAATGTTTGCTACTGCTTGACATCCATTTTGTGGCCTTATTTCAACA
This sequence comes from Ginglymostoma cirratum, assembly GCA_024137785.1. Taxonomy (NCBI): domain Eukaryota; kingdom Metazoa; phylum Chordata; class Chondrichthyes; order Orectolobiformes; family Ginglymostomatidae; genus Ginglymostoma; species Ginglymostoma cirratum. The sequence goes on along the minus strand of JAHRHZ010000048.1, from coordinate 3,895,810 downwards.
TTTGCCTTTTCCATTTTGCTTTTATCCAGTTGATCCTTTCTGCTGCCTCATATTTTTAAGGGAACTGGTTAAAAACAACAGGGTAAGATATTAAGATAAGAAAATAGAAACTTTTGTGTCAAATAGAGATTTATAAGTTGAAGACATAGAAGGGTTGAAATTGTGTTCTGGACAAGGTATGAGACGAAGCCAAAAGGTCCAATTTTCATGAATGCCAAGGTACCTGAATTATGTCAAATCCCATCTTAGCTTGGGTAATATCCAACAGCTGGAACATGTTTTTAAGCCTCTTGTATATGTAAATGCAAATATCACAATCCCTTGATGCCTAATTCGCACACATGAAAGTTGTTGGATAATGATCCTGGACAACATCCTAGCATTTCTGTTCCAGGGCACTAAATGCATTTTGTAGCACCTCCTCATTGTATTGCTCTGGCCATTCCATGCAAATGTCAAATAAAATCAAAATTTATGAATTCCAACATTGAACAAGTTGGAACACAATAAACTCATAAAGCTACTTGTACTGTAATATACTACATGTAAAGGCCTTGACACAACATTGAAACAGGCTTGCCTTTGTCCAGCTGTCTTCACAGTCTTTCCTATTGAATCAGTTAGAAATTATCAATAGGACTTTTATAGTTCTGAAGATAAGCCTAATACTCCAGTGCTTTCCTTTTCGTTCCAAGAGGCTTGGTACTTTTTTTCTATCATACAGCGTACAACTGTGGTCCGAGGTTATAGCTTGTTAAAAATCACATTGCATTCACTTCCCTAAATAAACATAAAATTATAGTCACGTAAATGATTTGTGTAATAATGACCTTTAATGTAATAATTCTTTGTCCAGATGGGAGTGAACAATTGCTCTGTGAATGGAACGTAATTCCGTTTCAAATATTTCATGCGCTTTGAGTTTTATTTCTTAAATCCTCATTTTGAATATCAATATTTTAGAATTTTACCTGAATTTTGTTATCTTAATTTTAAAATAAAACTTTGTATTTCAGATGAGGACTTACACTCCCTCTAATTTTTTTTTTCTCTGTAAATGCACAGGCGATGTTTCCCTCTTGGGGAAGTTTAGCACTAGGGAGCACAGTTTTTAAACAAAAGTTATCTCCCAATTAAGACAGAAATGAGGAGGAATTTCTTCACTGAAGGTTGTGTTTGGAATTCTGTTTCCAAACAGTGCTGGAGTTAGACAGATTTTGAAACACCATAGAGTCAAGCAATGTAGTACACCATCCATCAACTTAATCATTTTCTCCTTTCACCATACCAAAAGATTTTTAATCAGTAACAGAATCAAGGGTTGTGGGTTAATAGCAGGAAAGTGGAGTTGAGGATTATGAGATCAGACCTGATCTCATTGAAAGGCAGAGCAAACTTGATGACCAAATGACCTACTTCTGCTCCTACATCTGATGGTCTTATTGTCATCATCATCAGTGCACAGTGGCAGTAGGGTCTGCAATATACAAAATGCACACCCTGCCATTTTGCCAATGCTCTTTCAAGAGCATCTTCCAAACCTGCAACCTCTACCACCTAGAAGGACAAGGACAGCAGATGCATAGACACATCACCTGTAATGTCCCCTCCAAGTTGTACACCATCCTCACTTGGAGCTACATTGCTGTTCCCTCTCTGTTGCTGGATTGCAGTGGTTTAAGTAGGCTGCTCACCACCACTTTCTCAAGGGAAATTAAGGATGAGCAATAAGTTCAACCCCTAGCAGTGACACCCGAGTAAATGAACAAATTTTGAAATTAGGAGTACACGAATATTTCTTCATCTCACTATAACTTAGCGGTGTCCTTCATCTCACTTTATCTTCCTGCACATAACCATTGGAAACAGCTGGATGACCTTTGCTCTATAGCCTGGTGTTAGTCAGAGGAATGACTGCATGGTTTATATCTGGATACCAGAATGCAGGCTGAAAGACAAGAATAAAAATGGAGATTGTGTTACTCAATGTAATCATCAATATCCAACAACATCAAACATAATAGAAAGTAAGGAAATAGGAAAAGCATGCAGGAGGAATGAACATAAGTACAGAAGTAGGCCATTTAGCCCATTCAGTATGCTTTGACAAACAGTTAGATTTGCTGATCATTTATTTCTACACCATGTTTCTGTATTATCTCCATATTCCTTGATGTCATTAGTATCCGGAAGTCTATCAATTTTAGTCTTGTATGTACCCAAGGACTGAGCATCCAGAGCCTCTGGGACAGAGATGTATAAACATTTCCTACAGTATAAATGAAGAAACTCTTCCTCATCTCAGTTTAAAATGTCTTCCACCTTACTCTGAGACTTAATCCTTTTGTTTTAGGTTCATCAGTCAGGGGAAACATCCTATCTATAACCATCCTGTCACACCCTGAATGATGGGTGGGAACATTTTAAAACAATTCTGAGAAGTAAAGATTCAATAAGATGCAGACACAGGCAGTAAGCAGTGAGAGAGGAATTTTAATGAGTAACACATTTGCTTGTTGCATAATTACACTAAGGATAGTGTGACTGAAATAAACTTTGGTTGAACTCTACCTTTCCTGTTCTGTTTGTAGTTGAGCCTCCGTTGATGTAGAGTAGGTTTCCTGTTATAGTTATTGATGTAAAATGTGATGTGGGTAAGAGCTTGTAAAATTAATCAGTGAAAAATTGTGTGCCCCTCACAGAGCCCACTGAACTCTGATGAACAAAACCTCATTCAGACTCCACTCTGATAATCCTGTGCATCACCTTCCACAACAGGGAATCCTACTCCAGTATGGTTTGCCCTCACATCTCCAAGTGTCACAAGTAGGATTGTTACATACATATTTTCCTGCCCATTTCCCATAACCTTTTAACTCATTATTAATTAAAAATCTGTCTATCTCCTCAAATTTCCCAGCTTCCACCGCACTCTAGGGTGACCCTTGGAGAGAAGTAATTCCTCCTCATCTCTTTGCAATCCTCAAGCTCTTAGCCTAAAACTATGGCCTCTCATTATAGGTTGCCCCAAAAGATGGTGTAAAGACAATAATCTCTCCCTCAATGTCAGCAAAATGAAGGAACTAGTCATCGAATTCAGGAAACGGAGTGGAGGACATGCCCCTGTCTGTATCAATGGTGCTGATGTGAAGGTTGTGGATAGCTTCAAGTTCCTAGGAGTAAATATCATTAACAATCAGCCCTGGTCGACATTTCAACGCTACAGTCAAGAAAGCGCACCAACGCCTCTACTTCCTCAGAAGGTTAAGGAAATTCGGCATGTGCACAATAATTCTTACCATTTTTATAGATGCATCATAGAAAGCAGACTATCCCATTGCATCACAGCTTGGCATGGCAACTACTGTGCCCAAGGCCGCAAGGAATTACAGAGAGTTGTGAACACAGCCTAGTTATTCATGCAAACTGGCCTTCCATCAATTGACTCCATCTATACTTCCCCCTGCCTTGGGAAAGCAATCAACATCATCAAAGTCCTATCCCACACTGGTTATACTCTATTCCATCCTCTTCCATCGGCAGAAGACACAAAAGTTTGAAAACACGTACCAACAGGTTCAAGAATAGCTTCTTACCCGCTGTTATCAGACTTTTGAATGAACCTTTCATACATTAGAGTTGATCTTCATCTTCTCTGTAGCTATAACACTATTATATGCATTCTGTTCTACTACCCTGTTGTTCTTATGTAAGGTATGTTATGCCCATATAGCATGAAAAATAATACTTTTCACTGTATCTCTGTATATGTGATAATAATAAATCAAATCAAATCAAGAGGAAACATCTTGGCTACATTTTTTTCTCTCTAGTCCAAACAGTTCCCACCTATATCATTACTGTTCCAAAGTCCTCCTTTACTTTTTCAGATTCAGTTTCCTGATGTTGTTGATTATACCCCTTTCATCGTCAACATCTAATCCTTCTCCACCTTTGTCACCTGTTAGGATAGTGTGAGGGATCTCCACATCCAGCAACTCCCTCCTCCCTGTGGCTGAACATGCCGTGACGTTAAACAATTTCACTTTCAACAGCACGCACTCCTTTCAAATGAAAGGTGTTGTTATCGGAAACCACATGGGCCTTCTCTAACTCTGTCTTTTTGTTGGGTTTGTGGACCATTCTTTGTTTCTGTGCACATACTCCGCTCCTCCATCCCCTTGACTGGTATCATTTCCTGCTCTCACCCTCAACTGGAAAATGTAATTGCATTTGCTTCCAATTATTGCCTCTACTTATCTTCACATGATCTACCCTGACTCTTCCCTCCTTGAGCTCGGGGAACATTCTATAGGACACAATGTGTGACATTATGCCTTTGTTACAGTTACTACAATGTCACATGCTACTTGATGCTCTTTTCATTCTCCCAGTTTCTCTATCTCCATCGCATCTGTTCTGATGATACAGACTCCCGATGTGATTTCATAATAGTCAATCAAGAATTGTGTTCTGTGCATCCTGGGACTTTGGACAGGTGTGTCTCATTTCCATCATTCCGCTTTCACTCCTCCACTTCCCTCCCAGAACCTCCTCTGGTCTTCACTTTTTCACTCCAACAGCCTCCTGATTCAACAGATCATCCTCCATTATATCCACCACCTCCAGCATGATACCACTACTAAATACATTGTCTTTTCCCTTTCTGTCTTGGAAGTCTTAAGTTCCATACTGTGGCCACTTTTTAATTGCTCACAAGTATCCCCACCACAGCACTTTGCCATGCAACATATGCTCTTTTACATTCTCCTTTCTCATCATCCAGCCACAAACACACTTTTGAGATGTTTGCTCCTTTTAAAATTCTTTTCTGAATCCACTGTTCACCACATAGTCTCCAATGTATTGATGAAACTTAATGGAAATTGGCAACAACTTTGCAGAACATGTGTTCAGCCTGCAAATGTAACTCCAAACCTTCCAATCATCAATTTCCAATTTTAATTCAATATCCCTATCCAACCTCTTGTAAACAGTTCCATGAATCTCAAAGTTGTAAAGATGATGTTTTTTTT